>MU155287.1:0-73048 GCA_015484465.1 Pholiota conissans
GGTCACGGCACATGACCTCGACGAATATCGATGTCACCTACCTTATCAAGCTCAGACAGTGCAATATCGAAACATCATGCCGACATTCTAACTCGACTCCCGTACTTAAATGCTGTTATGTTTGTATTTTTTCTGCTAGGGCGTTGGCAAATCGTTTTGACTTCGTTTCTTTATCTTTCAGAAATGAATGCCTTCGCTTGTACCCTCCAGTACCAACCGGTCTGCAACGTGCACCTGCCAAAGGATCAAAGGGCAAACTGTTAAAAGGAAACGACAGCAACATGTAAGTACTTGATCTTGCACTTTCGTGGGTCTGTATAACGTTTCCTATTCAGATATCTCCCAGAAGGAAATGCTATATCCATGCCACCTTATGTGATCCATCGTGATCCACATTACTTTTCTCCGCACCCAGACGAGTTCATTCCAGACCGATGGCTCTCATCCGAAACGCACGATACTTCGAAGACTCTCAGCCACGACCCCTTCATCCCGTTTTCATATGGACCACAAAAGTGTGTCGGAAGGCCACTCGCATTGATGGAATTACGCTGTGTGCTTTCAAGCCTTGTTCGAAACTTCACCATGAAGTTTGACACTTCTTCGTTCGACCCAAATTTATGGGAGAAACAGTTCCAGGACAGATTTACGTTCGCAAAGGGCAGGGTTGACCTTCTAGTTGGACTCAGGGATGCCAAACTTCTCGGGACTGGTTCACGCACTTAATTTTTATACGTCTACCACTCTGGTACCCAAACCCTTAAAAGTTATCGCGGTCATTCTTGAAAAATCGTTTGGGTCGCAATTGCCTTCTTCGTTCTCTTCAAACTTGAATATTTGAATGCTTGCTAATAAACCACAACAAGAAGTCTCGTCCACGATAGCTTCCATGAGCAACGGGACCAAGTCTACGATCATGTCCCTATTATTGGCATATCTTATCTTTGGGATGTCGGCAATTGCGCGTTCAAATCCCGTTCAACCGCCATCGTGATGAATCATCTTGCCTGTTGCCTACAGGCCTATGCTCAGATTCGTACCGGCCCATGTCCAAGAGGTTGATTCTAAAGTCATACTTGCCATGATGTGTAGAAATGGAAGTACATCCAATCCATGCGGCGCTACTCTTGAGACCCTTCGACTGAAGGTCATTCTCCCATGAATAACTTTAACTGGTCCCAGACTTATTATTACAGAAGGCGATATGATCGGTATTTCTGAACTTAATTCGCGTTGTCAACGAGGTCTACGGCCTTGTGTCCATAGCTCCAACTCAATATATACCCAGTCAGCCTAATCTCTCGCACTCCTCACTTTCCCAGATACCACCAGTATCTTCGAAAATGGATTCCTCCAGAATTTTACCCGTCGTCATTGTGTTGGCGGCCTATGTATGACTTTTTATTATTCGTCAATTCAAAACGGCTCAACCGCTGACGAGCATTTTCGTTACTAGATTACACATTTATGGATGAAAAGCCACAACCCTCTGTGCTTGGACCATTTTCTCGCGGTCTTGCTCATTGCACCTTTAGTGTTGGTCTGTATCAGCGTCCTTACGACAACGGGCCACTTAGATTTCCATTGCTTCATAAACTCGGCGCCAGCAGCATTCGTCGTTTTCTATAGCGCTCTGGTCGTGTTTGTCGCGGCATATCGCCTCTCTCCATATCATCCACTAGCCAAATATCCTGGACCGAAGATCATGAAGATTACAAAGTTATGGGGAACTTGGATCGCTTATAAGGGCAAGACGCATGAGTATTTGAAGAAGTTGCATGACCAATACGGCCCTACTATCAGAATTGGTAAAGCTGTCATTAATTCTATATATGTGAACATTGTCGATGTTTCTTTTTTTCATATAGGCCCTAACGAGCTCTCTACAATCGAAAAGGAGTTTATATCGCAAATTCTTGGGAACCAAGGCATGCCCAAGGGAACATGTTGAGTCCTTTAACATGTATATTTACTGCCCGACTTGCTAATGCTGCTTCATGCAGTATGGGATGGGAGGCGGTTCTCCAAATCGGAAAACGAATACGATAGCTTGGTATCCTTGCGTGATTCAGTTTTACATGCTAAGCTACGCAAGCCATGGAACCAGGCATTTTCTGCCGGTCCTCTCGAAGATTATGAAAACCTGTTACTTGGACGTGTGACGCAATTGAGTCGTCATCTAGAAGGACTTGCGAAAGCTGGTGGCCGTGTCGATATCACAAACTGGATCGATTGCTTTTCGTAAGTTGCTCATACTTATGTTTACTCCATTTTTTACTAGACATGTAACTTCTCACCACAGGTTTGACTACATGGGAGACCTGGCGTAAGTCACTTAATATTAAGCGATGTTGTTTTTAAAGTATTGTAGTTTTGGTGGAGCATTTCGGCTCATGGAAAAAGGCAGAGCAGAGGAAGTCCGAACAATGCAAGACGGTGTTTAGTGAGTAAAAACCTGCCACTTCAGGCCTCAGAACTGATTCACGATGTCCAAACTTGAATCAGCTTGATTAGCATCACGCAGCATCTTCCTTGGATTGCAAGATTCCTCCATTCGACTCCAATCATAAATTCAAGCATGCAGCGGTTTATCCAGTTTGGCGTAGAACAAGGCGTCAAACGGGCGAATGCAACTATCAATCACAAGGACCTTTTTTATCATATTGTACGTTGCGTATTCCATTCGTCAACATCTCCAAACCTCTACCTAATTTCGTTGAATCTATAGTCCGAATCGTCTGAATCAACCGAGTCTGATCTTTCAATCATCATTTCCAACGTCCTTCTTGCCATAGTAGCGGGAGCCGACACTACTGCCACTGTTTTGAGTGTCGCCATTTATTTTCTCCTGAAGACCCCAGGAGCATATAAACGCGTTCAGAATGAAGTCGACGAAGCTTTTGATGAACAGGCACTCCCAAATATGCTATCCAGCAAGGTCTCCAGGCCTCATTCTGATATACTTGGGCGTCTTCCTTATTTAAATGCGGTGATGTATGAACCAATTCAGATCCTTCATGGAGCGAGAGTTAATGACGTGGTTCGAATTAGAAATGAAAGCCTACGATTATTCCCACCTGTCGCGACAGGTTTGCAGCGTGCGCCAGATAAAAACACAGTTGGTAAACTTCTGAAAGGAATTACTGTTGCGGATATGTACGTATATTTCTCTTTTCCGATTTCTGTTTCATATGAATACACTCTCTGTCGTTAATCAGATATCTTCCCCAAGGCAACGCCATCTCTGTGCCGCCATATGTGATCCACCGCGATCCACGTTACTTTTCGCCAGATCCAGAAAGATTCGTTCCAGAACGCTGGCTTTCGCCGAGCGCTGGAGGAACTGCTGGAGGGTATATATTGGCCCGCGACGCCTTCATACCGTTCTCTTATGGACCTCAAAATTGCGTAGGACGGCCTCTTGCATTGATGGAACTGCGCTACGTGCTATCCAGCTTGGTGCGAAATTTTGACATGGAATTTGATACCTCTTCTTTTGATCCCGACCTATGGGAGGAGCAGTTTAAAGATCGATTTTTGCTATCTAAAGGGAAGATGGATCTTCTGGTTCAGGTCAGGGAAAAGACCAAAAAGAATTAACGCAAACTTGGTCTTTGTGGCATTGTTAATGAAGTTTACAAAATCTACTAGAATTTGTACATATATGGTTTGTGGACCAATGATCTAGTTGATTCTATGCAGAGATTACTTTGCTTTGAGGCTTGTACTTACATATCTTGCATGGATTTTGGAAGTGTCAGGCACACACTGGTACCAGCAATTGCAAACTTGTTCAATTGAAGAGGAATCATACATGTTCTTAATTTCCAAATCGAGGCTCAGAAATGACAAGATCCGTCACGGATAATATGTACGCCACATGGCCATATCGGGGACCGATCTAAGGCACCAGTCGAATGTATTTTGAGTATGTATGGCTAATTTAAAGCTAAAGGAGAACAGTATTGTGAAAGAAAGCAAGAAAAGGAAGCGGGGATTTGAAACTCGACTACTTTTCATGAGGATTACCCGACCAGAAATCAAGTGAAGTGGGGAACCTGTTCACACTCTCCTTCAAGAGGACCGAAGAAGAAATCGAGGTTCTTGTTCAATGCCGTCAACAAGGGACCCTTGGCATTGGGGTAAAGCCCTCTGACGGTGATGTTGACGAAATCAGTGTACAACTTGCAGAAGTCAGAGAAATCTGCCGAATTGGGGTCGACTGTATAGCTGTTGAGAGTACCGTTGTTTGCACCAGGAGAGATAGGATGCGCCTGGAAAATATCTGCAATTCCGTTGCCAATCAAGTTGAGAGTCCAAGAGGTATTCGATCGGAAGAAATCGTCTGGCATGCGGCTGTTCTGGAAGAATCCTCGTGCCACGTTCATGTCAAGTTGAAGTGGCGACTCGTGGCGCCCATCGATGAAGAATGCCAGTGGGAAGACGGATTCAGCATATGCAGTGTAGTAGCGAGGCGATATGAAGCTGAATTGTGGGTTCGTCGCGATCGAGTCCTGAATGCGTTGGAATCGGAATTCAGAGGCCACGGTGAGATTGTAGAACCCATTGCCAAATTTGTTACTGAACGCTGTGAGCTAAAGGAGACGAAGAATATTTGCTCAGAATAAGAAATGGGCTATAGGGCGGAACATGCGGACCTCATCGAAAAGAGTTTCGTTAAAGCTATGATTATCCCCGAAGAAAGCATCAGCTATTCTCAAAACGAATCAGTATAGGCAGTTAACAGCAACGAAGAGATTTCATACCGCGCGTTGTACTCGCATCACCCTCAAATACTGCATGAGTATTGAGACCACCTACGATAGCCGGGGCTGGAGGGTTCGGTCCTGTTTTAGCCGTCTTTCCACCAATGCTAAGGAGATCGGTGAGCAGGTTTCCGTCGACCAGGTGAGCAGCGTAGGTGACGAAAACAGCGAGATCGTTGCCCATATTGAATCCTAAGAATGCAAAAATGTGGTTAGCTCGCGATGCAAGGAAATCGGATCGTTCAAAAGCCAGTGCCGATGGCGAATGACTGACCTTCTTGAACAGCCTCGATAATCTGAGACGGAGAGGCGATTCCATCACGAGGGAGCCACTTCAAAAAATATAGTCAATAGATGGTCAAACGACTGCAAACGAGAGAAAATTCGCACTCCATGAGAAGCCAGAGTGTTCAATCCTGGGCAAGGACCTCTGATGTCGTTCGTTCCTGCTGGCTTCCACGGATGAAGACGATCGTTCACCAATTTCGCGCTGGTGTCATTCAGAGGTCCTGGCGGCGATGGGGGAGAGCGGATCGTGAGAGTAGGAATGATCTCGTCGAGCTCTCGGGAGGACAGCCCGGCGAGAGAGCCATAGCTGGGGAAAGCTACAGCAAGATCAAGAGCAAAAATAGAGGTCAAGAGAGCGAAGAACAGGCGGGCCATGATCAGCTGTGTGAACGATTCTCTAAAAGATAGCCTGTCCTACTTATACAATTTTTCTGGAGCCGATTGGGCTACTCGACAGTCATCCTTATGACATGTCATGGTGCTTACACCTCTGCATGGATACCGGAGTCGACTGCGCGTGGGCTCGCATATGCGGGTGGAGTTCATTGTTGGTTTGTGGAACGATTTAGCGAACATAACAGTTTTCCCGAATGTAGAGGTATTGCCTTTTGAAGACGTTCGCTTGGGGAATGTTGCGTTGCCGCATGATGCCCGTATGATGTGCAAACCTCGAATTTGTATGTCGACGGCTGCAGCGCCCAACCCTATTGCTAAACTATTAAATGGCAGGCGCAGCGAGGGAGAGGCAGTGTCACCGAAGAACACAGATTCAACAAGCGCGAGCATGTGCCAGGATAATCATCAAACTTCATTCAGGCGGTGTGAAACAAGCGTAATGGTTTGAAGATCCTGCTTACTTTGAATCCGAATGGACTTCAGTTCGTTTATGGACTTTGCATTTCCTGCAGTGCAGGACCTGATAAACATCATACTTGGAGATTTGAAGATGTGATTAGGATCGCCATGCTCGAAATAGTGGAAATATTTCAGGATGGATTTGTTGCTTCTCGTGGGAGGAGATATAAAAATATACCCAGAGGTACAGTCTGGTGCAGACAATAATTTGTTCCATGTCGGCGAATTCGTGCAATATTTCCATCCTGTTTGATATACACTGCCTCGGTTCATCTGATCGTAGGTCCTAATAGCAGCACTGTGATTGGTCAATTCCCGGGAGCGCAGTCAATTTGTAGACCAGCCTTCGAAGTTGGGCGCGTATAGCCTTAATACTGAGCATGAATTCCAGGGGTCGGGGAAAAGTGATAACAATCCAAAGTTTGATTCATGATTTGACAGCGCGGTACTGCTGCTTCCAAAGGCCGAATGTGGTCCAGACTGAGAGCCGCAGTCATTTACAGCTCAGAAGCTCGAAGTAATTTTTTGGCTTAGAGGCAAGCTTTACAATCGTTTGAAGTTTCCACAAACAGATCAGATGAGTATGACGACATTAGTCGAGGTCCGGAAGGGATCCGACTCCAGATACAGGACACACAGAACAAAGAAGAGCCTTTACTTTTCTTTGACCTTTCAAATGTGATTTTTCGGTTCAGCAGGTGCACGTTTGACGCCGGATACCGGACTGTGTGTACAAGTTGAGAGGTCGCCTGATGCATGATTCTTTAAATAAACGAGAGGCTTGACGCCGATATCACCGTTCGTCAGATCCAACAGGAAATGTGGAACAAGCTGAAACGTTATAGAGGCAGATGCGCTAAGGGATATTGTATCCATTTCTTTGAAAAAAAAAGTTAAGACGAGGGCATTTCATGGTCTGTTTGCGACGTATGGACGAGACGGCGAAGTTGATTCCCAAAGCTCAGCTCGTGGTGCATCGGAATGCTAGCCGGAAGTCACAGCTGGAAGTTTGCTAGTACGAGCTGTCAAGGGTCGAACGAACTTCAGAGCGGGACTTGATGCGAGTCCAGCATTGTTGATCGTTGGCGTCAAGAGTCGGAAAGGTGTGTCAAATTCGGAAAGTATTTCCTAATGCGAGGATTGAAAACGCGGGAAATCGCGGTGGCTTGTTGCCACCCCATCGTTCTGAACAGTATGCACATTGCACAACATCACTGATGTCTTCCATGTTTTTCCTCGAGAGATAGAGTGTTCAGCATAAACATATACTGCCTTCTGTTCATCTAGAAGGTCTAACTTGCGCACGCGATGCCGTCCGAGTTCACCAACCATTTCACCCGATTCCTGGAGCTAGCCAACTCACGCCCTGGTTCGCCTTCACCATCCCAATCCAATTCCAAAAAGAACACAGAGCGAAATGTCTCCTTGCAGGCCGAAAATTCGCTTGCGTCACGAAGGAAGGAAGAATTGCACGCCCTGTTGGTTTCCCTGAATCGCGACACGATTCTCCCAAGGGTTGTCCAGTCTTACGCCGAATCGCTTCAACGAATTCTCAAACCCGACCTCGTATCGACTTTGGAAGGTCCAAGAGATATTGAAGTCGACACATTGGAGGATGCCGTCGTTAGCAAGTTGACAGTCGCAATCTATTCCGACGCGTTGGACACATATCTTGCCCAAGCTGCAGAAGTCGAAGCAGAGGCAGAATGGTGGGGAGAAGTTGAACGATCACGAAGAAATACCGCGCTGTATTTTGTTCAGAGTGCGTAATATCTATTATAACTTTGTGGGTTTTCTGACTGACATGATACTAGCACTCCCACTCCGAATTGTCAATGTCGTAAAGACAGTTCTGCAAAAATTACGCGCAAATCACCTGCCATTAAATCTATCCAATCTTGCGCCATCCTCCTTGCGCGCTGTTTTAGCTTCTCCCGTTCACTTCACTCTCCAACCGGGCTTGCTCACAACAGCATTCTTCCCATACCTAAAGCACCAACAATCTCTCACCTTGGCGACTCTTCTTCCCCCACGGAGACATTCATCTCCTTCTAATGCCAGTACTAGCGCTTCTGCTTCAAATTCCAAGTTCCGCGTTTTTCTCAAGGGCTTGACGGAGTCGGCGAGTCTTGCATTCAGATTTGCAAGCCTTCCTTTGGAGCTAACGAGGCAAGAATGCAAATACAACCGCAAAGCTCTCGAACGACTGCGGGACGAACGCGCTCAGATTCTCGGAGAGCTCGCCGAGCTGCGCACGCCACTCACTGCTCTGGTACGAGGCGGTCTTCAACCGACATCTATTTCGCAATATACCTCCATTCTGGACGGACTTTTGCTCAAAATCTCACAAACAGCCATAGCCACGGCAGCATCACCTTCGCCATTCGAGCCGCTTACCACTCTTTCTCAAACGCTCCCTTCAATCACGGAAAGTCATAATCAATTGCTCCGAGCACAAAAGCTGTTGCGACCTGGCTTGTGGACGCGCCTCTGGCCTTCGGTGTTGGTGTTGCCCCCATTGTCGCTCTATATCTACACGACGAGGACGTCATGGATACCCGCAGTTTTTGATATGGTTCGCGACGCGAAAGAAACTGTGCATGGATTTATAGAGGGCTGGTTAATATCGCCACTTCTTGATGTTCTAAAAACCGTACGAGCTGGGGGCAAGGGCGACGTTTTAGTTCGAGGAGAAGGTGTTCTTGCAGACCTGGAGGTTAGTTTCCTATGTCTTTTCTCACCATTCTTGACTGACAATATCATATCCAGAGTCTGGAGCGGATGGCTGTTGCGCTAGCGCGCGACTCGCTGAAATATACACCTGCCCAGCTTGAAACTTTGGCAGCGCAAGTACGGGTAGGCGACCTCACGCCGGTCATGCAGATCTACGAAGAGGACATCCGTACCCCCGTCCGATCTGCATTGACCGGAACGCTGCTGCGCAACTTGTTTATCCAAATGCAAAAAGCCAAGGTGCGTTTATACTTGGATGATAACATCTCGAGGTACTCAGCGAAGTTCAGGTGGATATTGACCAAGCCCTGTCCGGCATCGATCGCCTTCTGAAGTCTCAAGAGCTTACTTTTGCTTTTGTTGGCGTGGCTCCTGCATTGGCTGTCGTATATACCGTACTCGGCGGCCTCGATCGACTGTGGAATCTCAGCAAGGGCAGCGGATCCTGGGGCGGTAGAAAACGGAAAAGGGCAGTTTGGGAAGGCATGAGGTTCGTTTTCAACTCCAAATCATGCCCATTTTTCTGAAATGTCACTGATGTTCGAACTAACGATTTAGGAGGATCGAAAGACTCTTAATCATCCACCCTGGGACTTCCAGCTCTGATTCATCAGCTTCTACGTCAATAACGCCTCTATCCACCGGCCTCCTCATCCTTTCTCTGACGCGGCTGCGATCTTATGCACTCACATACCTGCCTGCCAGGGTTAGATCGCCGTTCTTGCAAGACCTGAATGATCTTGAAGATACCAACTTGGACAGGGAAGCCAAGCTACGGATTGTGGACAGAATGTGGCGGTGTTGGGGGTCAGGAGGAGAAGGTATCGTTCGATTTTAATCCGATTTGTTGGGACAAAAGCAGAGGCAAAACATCCGGGTGAGTACACTTTGCGTGGAGCAAAAATCGGGATCACGTTATGGTGAAGAAACCTGCCAAGCAGATCGAGATCAGCTGAAGAATACTCTTAATGTTCAGTCCGGAAACTAATCAATACATTTATTCGACATAAATTTTACTAGTCCCACGCATCTGAAATACCTTAACCTTTAAATCATGCTTAACATACATTTTTGAACCCTTATTTTGACCTCTGCTTTTCTTCGTTGCCTTTTTGCCTTGAATCAAACGTTCAACTCAACCTTCTTGCTTCCCTTCACAGCCTCTTTGATCTCCGCAGTATCAAGGGCTGGAGCAACCCACTTGGCAAGGAAGCTATCGACCTGCTGCGGGGCACGGCCGATGAAGCTCGCGGGGTTGAGAAGTGTGTCGAGGTCGGGCTTGATGGGGTCGAAGTACGGATCGGCGCTGATACGCTCGATGAGATCGTTCTCGAGACCGAGCTGCTTGACTTGGTATCCAGCTTCATGGGAGAGGACCTAGAAATGAAAAAAGCGAAAAGTGGACGTGAGCGTCGGTCAGTCTAAGACCTTATATTTGTACGTACGCGAATCTTCTCATGCGCCTCCTGACGATCACCGCCCTTCTTGACAATGGCCATGATGACGTTCTCGGTGGCCATGAAAGGCAGCTCCTGAGCAATGCGACGCGCGATAACCTTGGGGTAGACGACGAGGCCCTCGGAGATATTTTGCAATGTCGATATGACGATGTCGGCCGTCAGGAAGGCTTCAGGGAGGGTAATGCGGCGATTGGCGCTTGATTGCAGAAAGAGAAAGTGAGAAGGGGGTAAGTCAGCCTATGAACGAACGTGTTGTGTTATGAATTCATTAGGAAAGAAGCGTACCTGTCGTCGAGAGTACGCTCGAACCACTGCACGCTGGTGGTCATGAGTCCATTTTGGTGGAGGACCATGAGATGCCTGGAGAGACTGCACACGCGCTCGGAGCGCATGGGGTTCCGCTTGTATGCCATCGCAGAGGACCCGATCTGCGTCGACTCGAAGGGCTCTTCGATTTCCTTGGGGTCAAGTGTCTCGGTCAGTTTATGCGAGCCTAGAACATAGCACCCGTGACAAACCTTTAGGTTGGCGAGGAGACGGATGTCCGTGGCGATCTTGTGAGCGGTAGCGCCCAGCGAAGCAAGAGGAGCAAGGACGTCCGCGTCGATCTTGCGCGAGTACGTTTGGGAAGTCACTGGGTAGGCATATTCGAATCCAGAGAGCTTCGTGACGAGCGCATCCAGCTCTTCAACCTGTGAAATTTGAGTCAGGAGAACACAGAGGCATGATCCTCCCGCACCTTGTCGTGGTCTCCATCAAACAAAGTCAAGAAACTGGCTTGGGTTCCGGTCGTCCCCTTCACGCCACGGAAACCGATGTCGTCACGGATGCGCTGGAGGTTCCTCAGATCCCAAAGGAGCTCCTGTATCCAAAGCGTTGCCCTCTTTCCGACAGTCGTTAGCTGCGCAGGCTGGAAATGGGTGAAACCGAGCGTGGGGAGGTCGCGGTACTGCGCTGCGAAGGCAGACAAACGCGAGATCAGGACACCAAGGGAGCGAATGAGGTATCCCAACCCTTGACGCAGGAAGATAAGATCTGCGTTGCTGGGATATGCTTTCAATATTATTTTTTTCAACGAAACCAGCAGGTGACGCACTCAGTGACATAGCAGGATGTCGCTCCAAGATGAATGATTCCCGCAGCAGCGGGCGCGACAGTGCCAAAGGTGTGCACATGCGCCATGACATCGTGTCTGCGCTTCTTCTCCTCGACGGCGGCGATGTCGAACTGCTCTGGGGTGAGGTTCTGATCGTGAAATCACGGGTCAGTAGGGCTGAAAAAGAGTGGAGTTCTGCATACGCACCAAGTTCGCCTTCATCTGGGAGATAGCTTCATCTGAGATGGGCAATCCAAGCTGCTTCTCTGCGGTAGCAAGGTTGAGCCACAACTTGCGCCAGGTTGAGAAACGGTTCTGTAAACATGTTAAACATATATCGCGTGCCACCGTCCGACGAGGAACGTACAGCTGGAGAGAACAGATAAGCCATCTCCTTGCTCGCATATCGACTACAGCACGAGTAAGTTTCTATCTGACGATCTGAATGATGCTAGCGGACCTGGAAAGGGGAGTTTGGTACGTCTCGAAGGCCTCCATTTTGTCCCGAAAGTCGAATTATATCGTAATCTTATAAAAGATTGGTCAATCTTCCCCAAACGATTTGTGAAAGACGAATACGCACTAATGTGGTTGGGAGTGTCCCGGCTTCCAGTGGTATGGAAATTAGAGCGACAGTCACAAATTGGATTTTTCGATTGTAATAATCTTAAGAATCTAATCAGTCCCACTTTCTCCGTTCATCACGAGCTTATTTATCGGCTTGTCGGCCGAAATCATTGGCACTTTCGCAGAAGCAATAATTAGTTACATAATTTGATCATCTTCAACAGAAGAAGTATAGCTTTGCGTTTATATGCGTTTATATTCATTGTTAAAGCATATAAAATTAATCTACATTGTGGTCCATGGAAGCGATTTCAACGACGTAGCTAATCAAGTTGCAAAAGTCCGTGTTTGATACATAAGTAAACGACATGACCGTTAGATGCCGGGCGAAACAAAAAATCATAAAGCAAAGAGAAAATGTAAGTGAACAAGTGGGAGAATGTTGACCTTCTGAGAAACAAAGAATAAATCTATCATGACTGCGAACACATCATTCTGGAATAAACGGTCACTGTTTCATTCTGAATTCTAAAACGGCGAACTTGGGGGGCGTTGATGTTGAAATTACAAATATCGCTGCAACACCCAAAGTCGTCGACACTGGTGGTGTGAAGCTTCGTAGACGTCTTGGTCGTAGCCACATACTCTCTTGTTTCGATGAAATCAGGACGCGGACCAGTACTTGTTGATATCTTCAAGTGTCGGAGTGGCCTGTACCTCAGCGGCATCAACCCCAGGGTTTCTTCGTCGTCATTTGGTGGTTGTCCCTCCGGAGGATTGTGTACGTCAAAAAGATCCGAAAACCGATTGATATCGCAGAATTGTCGTCCGCTAAATTGCAGTCTTTCCAAGAATGGCATGAACGTACTCTTGAATGGCTTTTTCCCATACAGCTGTCCATCCAAATTGAGATGAAGTAGGCGTATCACAGTCTCCAAAGACGCCTTAGTTGAACATAGATGAAACTTATATTCGTGACGCGCATTAGCGGGATGGAGTGCCAAAGACAGTGATTTAAGTGATTTCACGATGCCTGGGCTTTTGAGAAAGTCGGAAAATGGGGTACGCTCGAAAACCGCATGTTCAAGGTGTATCGCAGTAAGTTCAGCCCCTGATTTACGCAAGAACGTATCAATGATTGGTACAGGGCATGGGTCAGTGGAATGACATATGAGCGTCTTGAGTCCAGGAGCCATAAAATTTGTAAAGAATGTGTCATACATGTGTTCGGTAGACTGCTGGTCGAAGCCAACTTCCAGGGCTCGCAGACGGTTGCAGCTGACAACAGGGAACAGCGCGGATTCCTCACAGAGGTCAACGATCAACGGAAACTGCACGCATGTGGCTTGCGGGGAGGCTGAGAGAACCCTTAATGCTTCGACTGGAGTCAGGCTTTCGATCAAGATATGAGAGAGCGATATCCACATGTTGACAGAGAGAGCCTGAGAATTCGACCCGCCATAGAGACCCTCACGTAGATCGTAGTGGTTGGAAATATTTAACGACTGTATACGATCCTGATGGGCGAGCACCGCGTCGACCATCTGTTTCGTGGCTTTCTTCATTTCATCCTGAATGCCCGAGCGTGGATCTTGCGGCCCAATTATTTTTACGATACCAAAGTGGAGGCTTAATGGAAGTTTTTTTGAGAGTTCCAGCCACCATATTGCTTGTTCTAGGTGGAACGGCGAGTACTCCCAGACTGGCTGGATGTACAGTCCTTTCCATAATACGCTGGTCTCAAACACAAATGTTCGCCAGGCCTTGCAGACCCAGGTCAAATAAAGCTGAGGCGTAATATCGGTTACTCCCAAAGGTAAATCGCAGTAAATTTTGAAGATTTCAGCCCTGAGTTCCGCAGGCAATTTCTAGAGTGGGTCTCGTTGAAAGTTCCGCTGTTGCTTGAGATCAATTAGATTCTTTCTGAAATTCAAGTCAGTATATCTCAAGCTGTATAAAAAGTACTAATATTTACTCAAGAGCCTTTATAGCTGGGCAGAACTTGCAAGGTTCGCCATTCTCAGTTTTGCACCTGCAGAGTTCGGTGGCTTGACAGCTTTGGGACGTGGAGACCGGACTGAAGATCATAGAGAGCGACATGATATCTTGATGCCAGATAGTATGACGCGAAAGAAGTAGTAAGAGAAGCAGAAGCCCAGCGAGAAGTGCTCTGGACGAACGGGGATGGAGTTGAGATGGAAGATTATGATGCGAAATGAAGTAACAAGTTCGAGCCGACGCCGCGTAATGAGCACGTGACAGTGATGGACCATCCAATTCGGAACTTCAAGTCGTGAATATTACTCGATTTTCTCAAGGTTTTCTAGTACTACAGTATAGCTTGAAGGTTTGTCGAAAAGTCTTCCACGTAAAAAAAATTTGACGCCACTATTTTTGATAAGTGTCTCTCGGCTGAACTTCCACCGTAGTTTCTCGACGGATTATACCGTATGAGAGTTGCCCTCAACACCCTCAAAGTCAGATGCAGAGAATAACAATATGTTAAAAGAGTACACATGATAAGCCCCGTCATATAGATGCATAACTGAAAGAATAGACAAAAATAGTACCATCCACAACACCATCATAGACATTCAAGTTAAATCCAGCATCTCTACAGCTTCGAAGTCTCTATATGACGCTTACTAGGAGAACTCAAAAGCACGACTCTCTGTTAGTTAGTCGGCTAATTTCAATGTTATTTAATTTCCATCTATTGAACGAAGAGCATGTTAATCTCCAGCGGAAGTAGCCTTAACTAGCACACTTGCATTTGGTGCGTCTCAAAAAAGAAAATAGTTCAGGCAGAATATTTGATACTCGCATTTCCAAACGTTTTAGTATTCATGTACGAGGTAACTTTAGAAATATACATGCGATGACTCCGAAAATCAACTCTCCAATGTGTTCCATGACATAACGAAATCCTGGTCGAAGTGTTCGCAATTCAGATACATCCAAGCCAGGGACGTTCACCTATGCACCGAATCGTCCTCCACAATCCCTGCTAGGTCGACCTCTTTTTTCTTGCGACCGAGTGCCTCGTCCTGCGCGCCAGCGGGGAGTTGGTCTACGCGATTCGCTTCGTCTACAATGAGATCATTTCTGTCTGGACCCGGCGCATAATATTCCTTGTGTTCATTGAGGAAACTAGTGTCCGCCGGACGGTTCTGAGGAAATAACCAAGTTAGTCAACAACAGGCTGATCGTCAATCGAGCTTTAAAGAGGTTGGCAGAAACGTACATGGGGTGGATGTTTCATGTACTCCTCGTTGATATTTTGTTTCGTCGTCGCAGGTTTATTGACGGTTTGCTCAGCCTTTTTGAATACTTCATCACTGTAGTTAACGCGAGGCATGATTTTGAGTGTCGAAGGGGATGATATAGACGGCAGTTAATCGATTGATGTGGTGTGCCTGTAAGATGCGTAATTGTCTTAGAACTCTTTTATAGGGTTTGACTTTAGCAGGGAGCGCTTGAAAGGTGGTTTACGCGAATGATGTCACACTTTGCGTTTGCGACGCCATTGTCGAGATAAGATAAAAGTTTCCATTCCGAGCCTGGAACGAATAACTACAAGAGGTAAAGCATGCAAGCTTTCAGGCTCCCGACAACGTTTCATAGCAATTGTCAACCCCGACTCCTCTCCGAGCATGTTTTCACTTTCTATCGTTCTATTTGCAGGATACTTGCACGATCTGGCAGTGTGCGCAAACTAATAAATGACATGATAACGCCATATGCAAAAGTGGGATTTTTCCCCTGATAAGAACGAATAAAAACGGTTCTTATTTATACATTACTTTGCAGCACATGCCAATCTACCCACTACGACAAGGCCGTGGGTGTCGCATAAACCAATGGGATTGCGACAATGCGTCAAGATGCGGGGAAGTGCACAATACAATCTAATCGATCTTATCTATTTCTCCAATAAGCGAAAATGCGGGGTATTTGTTCAGCAATTCAAACCGGCAAGAGGCCGCGCACTGGTTGGCTGACAGCATTCTACTTTTGCGGCTGGTCAACAAGAAGCTTCAAGCCTTGGCATATCTGGCAGCATCGGACTCCATCAGTCCCTTTATCCTTGTTGCTGGTACATCCACTTTGCATACAACTGCACACCTCGTCTAGGTCTCACTGTAGACCTTCATCGTCTTTCAACTCTGAGAAGGAACCGAGATTACACTTACCTCACAATGGCAAGTCTTTCAGATTTAGACTCTCCAGGGCTCTGGGAAGCGCTTCTGGATGCTTCTGAGGGTCTGGCAGGCGCCCTACACCTTTTGCCATGCTAACTTCATCGTCCAGCCTATTCAAGTCGAACGCCGCCCATCCGAGTCGCTTGATGGGGTCGATTCTCGGTCTATGATGACCAAACAACAAGTCCAGCAACAGCAGCAACAGCAACAGCTGGCACACCGAGAGGCTTTGCGCCTTGCACTGGGAAGTATTCTCACTCCCGTAAGTCGTTTTCTATTCAACCAAACCCCAACCCATTCCAAATGCACGCAAAATGGCGCTGAATATGCATCGAGAAACGGCCATCTTCCGCTTCCGCCAATCCATCTTCGCGGCCGTCTTCTGGGACTGCAAGCCCCGCCTACCCGTTTGGCGCCGCGCTTGGTGGAGCATCTGGAACACACACGCCCGTGGGCACGCCGTCAGTAGGGTATGGGTATGGATATTACCCACTGCCTCATGGACCGAACGCGCCTGAGAGCACGCATCTACACCCCCATTACGGGCATGGCGGGTATTATGCACATGGACATGGCCATCAGCCGTCGAGATTAGGCCCGAGTCGCTCGGTGAGTTATTCTTACTTTCCGACTATACGCGAGGGGGAGGAAGAGGAGGTTTTAATCATATTGAGCTAGGTCTCGTCAGCGACGCCGTCGCCGTCAAATAGTGCTCCCACTTCGGCGCATCCTTCGCCACGTCCAGGTGCCGTGTCCCCGCCTACTTCTTCTGTGGCTGGAGAACAACCTGTACCATCCGATATCGAACCTCTGCCTCCTTCCGTCGTTGTGGCCTCTGGTACTCCACATGATTCCTCGCCGAAGCCCGTGCAGCCGCCCATCATGCCTTTGCATCCTAGCAAGGAGGGGCACGTTGGGACTGCAGAGACAGCAGATGAACACAAACACGACGAAGCGGCAAGCAGTAGTGGAAGCTCGACACCTCGCTCCAAGTTTTTGCAGACATTGCAGTCGAAGAGCGCCTGGGATGCTCTCATTCACGGGTCGTTCTCTTGAGTCCTCTAGTTTTGATTACTTATCGCCTGTAGACTTCGAAGCATCGGAAGGTGTAGAGATAGTGTATGTAACTAGATATTGTGCGACACTGGATGTCTATAATGGCGTTGGGGAGGTAGGTCAGGTTTCTATGTTCATTATCTATGTTTTCTGTTATGCGATGTAGCTTTATCATGTTGTACCCCTTTACTATCCCTTCTAAAAAAATTTTCATTTGATTCCAACAAAATCTTGGGTTTGGGTATCACCATCGTACGAATAGGACCAGGAAAGAGTTCGTCTCGAGACCATGGTAACTGTACACGTGACGCGCGCGCGCCATGCGCACTTCGACAGTAGCTTCGGGCCGAGCGTCGAGTTGACAGGTCGTCAACGAAGGTTTCTGTCATTTTCCTCCAACCTCCTCTTCTTCCGTTTACGAGCTCCATGGTTAGGGCTTAGCTGGTGACGCTGAGTAGGAACTTTCGCAAGCTGACGGTGCTCGGAGGGGAGTTGAGCTTGCGCTTCTTGCAAAACGGCGACAATCTCATCGTGAGTCACCCTCGTTTCCCTTCGTCCAAAGATGAGCTGACGCAAGGCCGTCACACAAGCTTTCAAGTCTTTGAAATACGGAGAGAAATTTGCCAGAATCACATTCTCGAACAAATTTTCGGTGTCTTCAGTCATGCACACCGAGGCAAACTTGTAGATTCCGATATCCTCCCAGTGACTGTTCATCGAGCCAGCTTCGGTATCCAGAAATTTATTTCCTGCCAGAAGATCCTCGTTGAGAGCAGTAAAGTCTTGACGTAAAGAACCTCTAGGCCCAGAGCGGTACCAGCAAATCCAAATTAGAATGAACAGAAAAGCCTGGAGATCTTCATCGACCTTTCGTTCAAAGACTTCTAGAATTTCGCCACCGTTTTTGCACGGCAAGACAGTTGAAGCATCAACTCTGTTTTCTGCCAAGCTTGAATTTTCCGGAACTTGAATTGCACAACCAAAGTCAATGAGAAGTCCTCTGCGCCTTGAACCGTCTTGTTCATACGTAGTGGCGGAAGGAAGGCGGCAGTCATGAATCATGATATTTTCCAAATTGATGTCATAATGCAGTATGCCCTTGTTCAAAAGGCGTTTATGGGCTATCCATGAAAATAATCGGGTGAGCAAAGTGCAATGTCTCTCAAAGTACTTCCGCTCACCTTGCACAGCGTCGATGAAGACTGACAGAAGTTCTCGCTTGCTCGAGAATTGAGTTATTTCCTGAGCGTAAGGAGTCAGCACCAAACGATGCAATGCACGTATCTCGATGTCGTTCATATTCTGAAAATCAGCGTACGACTCTTGGATGACAAGACGAACGTGGTCAGTTGTATCTTCCTCGCCATTCACCAAAACGGCCTCGCTCGCTACGAGTTTCACAACCCCCTCAACATCGCCTACCAAGCCCATTATTTCTCTCTCGTTCATTCCACTCTCCTCGTCTACCCAGACTGTCTTGATAACTACATCACCTTCGCCACCTTCCTCTATCACTCGCCGCGCACGCCAACACACCGTTCCACTCCCTACAAGCGCGTCACTGATGAAGATCGTCTCAAGGATTTCATACCTTACCGTTGCAACATCGACGAATCGCCTCCCGGATATTACATCCGCGCAAATGTTTGGATCGAAACCAATGTCTTTTCGCTGGCCGAGAACAAGGCCAGTGAGAAGGTGGATGAAACGGTCTGGCTGGGTGTGGATGTCGATTGCCTGCGATCCAACTACACCTGAACGATCAACCGCGCAGAGGCGCACCTTGGAGCCGGCGAATGAGACCCCTAAGAAGAACCTTCGATCGTCTTGACTGCAGAATGTCATCCACGCATTATAGGTCAGCTGGGTGAGCGTTTCTGGATGGTTGCTTTCTATAGACCTGATTGACGCCGTAGCGAGGATGTTATGCCACGTCGGGAAATCTGACAGTGACGATGGCGTGTTATCCTCCATGAGGAACAGCTGTGGCTTTTCTTGGGCGGGAGAAGCCTGATTCATCGAAGCCTTTTCCACAACTGCCCATGTTGTTGCCCACCTCCGCCGCGGCGGAGCGGTCTCCGTCGGGCAAGGGAAAAGCTTGTGAATCTCGTCGCCGAGTACGTTCAGAAAGAATGCCATTTCGTCTGCGCTGCCATCTTCGTTACTTGGAACTTCGACATCGCCTTCTGGGTCGGGGAAGTGAGTCCAGCGGCTCCTCTCTGTATCCCATAGGGCCGAAGCAGAGTTCCACAGATTCTGGGCGACATGGCCTATCTGCTGTATCAGACTTTCTTCCGAGAAAATGTGCTCTAGAAGCCCAGGCACTTCCAACAACCTCCTGTAAGCGAGCTCGCGCTCGAGGGCATCTTCATGGTTCATCGATATCTGTGCCACTCCACGGTTGGACTTTTGTCCATTGATCTCAGGACCGACGTCGGGCGTCCGAGGACGAGGGCTTTCTGGTTCTTTGGGGACGTGCAGATGGGGTGTTTGAGGTGACTGAGCTTTGCTTTTCGACGAGGTGCGGGTGGTTGAAAACTCGGACATGGTGGGTAAATTGCGAACAAGGAGGGCGAACTCGGTTTCTCCCTTTGGGAAATTGCCTATAAAGCACAACAGCAGAACCAGGACCACTGTGGCCTACTCTACCCAAGGAAAAGTAAATGGGAGGAAACTGGGACCAATGGGGGATCAAGCGTAAGCCTATCAACACAAAATTGTTGCGCTTACTATCTCCGCGCTACGCGCTGCTGTATAAAGCGGGCGGCATGTTTGCTTTATCTCTGTTTGAATCGGCAGAACTCTACTGTGAAAAATGTAGCTGACCCCTTTGTCAATTTCGATACCAGTAATTGCATATTCTTGAATGTGGATTCCCATGGAGTACGATCTCGATGAAATGACCCACCCTCGGTGCTATACAGATCCACAAGCAGACGACCTTAGAATTCCTTAGCGTATTTCAAGAACTCAGAGGCTCTATAATTGACAGAGTTTTGCGGCTTATCACTGAGCGATCAATCAATCAAGCCCAACATGTTTGAAGATGGTTCTTGTACTCGTTCGAAGCTCAGGTGAGTCATGATATTCCTTGCGTGTATGACGACCTGAAAAGTTGATGAATAATTCCCTGCAGAACTTGATTGCTTCGGAAGACATTGTCATTTCCGACAATGGCCTATCTCAGCGTTTGACATATACTTGGACTGGCCTCTTTTAATGCTTCATCGTGCGAGCAAATCACTTTCTCGGGTGGCTCGCTCTCCCGAGACTTTAACCTTTTACTCTCATCTAATTCAACTACCCCGCTAAGGATGTCGCAGCAACGATGATTACATCGCTGAAGCTGACTCACACCTTCTATTTCTATGTGCTCATCACAGCCTTACATGCTTGTATCTTTGCTACCAGCTCGATTCCGTGCTGCGCAGTAATATCAGGCGGGTGCGATGAAAAGGGATCTCACATCACCTTCCAAGCACATGGCATCATCGTTCTGATCAGCGAAAACCCATTCATGAACGACCTTCCCTGGACATCATCTGAATTGAAGGCTATAAATGTGACGGCTACGGTAAAGCAGTGTCACTCTTCTTGCTGCCCAGCTGAATCATAAAATTCAGATTGATGCAAAGATACGATTATTCCAAAAATATACACAATGAAGATGAGGTGAGCTATGTATGAAATCCTTTCCGATCCTCTGTAAACGCTGCGATCTCGGGCGTTTTAAAGGGACTCAACATGCAAAATGATATCTCGAGGCCTGCGAAGTATATAAATATCCCTTTGGAGAGGTTTTTACGAGTTCTTATTTGTTCTAACCCCAGCTGAGTATCCAACAATTCGTTTGTGGGACGCTTCGGGTTGTCCTTCCAGCTCCAGGCACATTTATTGATGTCGTTAATCAGCGCCTATGCACCACAGTCGGCCTCTGCGGCGGAGGATCCTGCTGTCGCTCTTCCTAACCCGTTCACACCAATGGCATTTTTTTCGGCAGACATTGCTGCCCAATTAACAATAGCCAACTATGTGATGGTCGGAATCACAGCGGTACGCAATTATAGTTCTCCTCATACATCGAGACTAATATGTGACAAACATCACTTCCTTTTGCTTCTCTTCCAGATTCAGATATGGGATATGCTTGTTCACTTTGTAGATGAATACAATCTTGTTCGACGGCACAGAATTAGATTCCCAATAATCGTCTACTTTATCTCGCGGTAAATGACTTTTCTCAAATTATCGCATAGTTTCCGTTACTTATCACGTCAATATACATAGATTTGCTACACTCGCAATTCTCCTCGGGATGGTTATTATAAACAGTGAATAAGTTTATATGTACATCTTACAGAAATATACAATTGCTCATTATTCTGTTTTACAGCGGCTCCAATAAGACACTGCGATTTGAGCAGAAAGATAGTCTCTATTTTTTTATCTCATTTCTGTCCCGAGCTCTGAATTGCTGTTCTACCTACACGTTCGGGCTGTGTATATTGATAACAAACCGGTTGTTTATTTCTTCCTGCTGAAGTGGATAGCGAGCGTCGGTGGATCGGTTACACCTATCGTTGTAGCATTCACTGCACGTGGGGTTAACATCGGGTTTACCGACTATTGCATCGGCCCAGCAGTGCTTCCAGGATACGTTGGAGCAAGTGCCATAATTTCTGGCGTTAACGACACCCTTTTATTTTTTGCTCTTGTATGGAGGGTCCAACGTCACACATACATCGAAGATGGTCGTTTTGAAAGGCTCAAAAGTGTGGTTTGGGGTCAGAATCTTCCTCGATTTTCGAAGGCCATATTTCAGAACGGTCAAGCATATATATTGTAAGTTATAATTTTCGAAAATTCATGCTATGCTGAGCGGAAATTAAAGGAGCACGATGACCATAAACATCACCACTATAATCCTCCTCTACATCAACTCTCTTTCTTCTGTGTACCGAACCATCACGGCGTATCCCTGCATAATGATCATGAATATCATGGCGTGCCGACTTTACAGAAACACAAAGTCTGGCGCAATCAATCCCTCGCCTTCGATGCAATCGATTTTACCATCCCATTCCCATATCCGGGTGGGCGCACTGTCACAAAATAACGACATCAATTGCTCTTCAACCCAGGGTACAGAAATGACCGTTATGGCGGTCCTAAAGGAGGTGTCAATCTGTTCCTCCGCCGACGAGACCCTCTGACGAAAGAGAGGATAAAACAACGACCGCTATCAAATTGCCAGTACAGCAGTTTGAAATACGCATAACATCTTTATGTGTCATGTACTGTATGGTATAACATAGCACGATCGAAAACATGCAGTGCATGTACGTACTGAAAGTACAGCACATTGACATCTATCACCGGAAAAAGAAATTAAAAATACATATAAGGTATGTTTTCCGAGGTTCTATTTATAGCATCTAGTTCTTAGCTGTCCAGCATCTGGTTAAGTGACCGCATGAACAAGAAAAACATAAAAGATGACCACCTTGATAGTAGTTTATCTGCGAAAGGTCTGACAATATTTTATCTGACAATTGTCCACGTGTCTTTTAAAAGAAGTATCGGAAAAAAACTTCGAACAGTTAGAGCATTGCTGCGGCGTCAACCTAAAGTGCGCCGAGAGATGGTCTATAGCAGAAAGAACACAAAAAGCATTACATTTAATCAACGGTGTTTGAGATCTCGGAAGGGGAAGGCTTACTCTGAAGGCCGACAACTCTCGTGCAGTGCCCTTCACAAAATGGAAAAGGGCACCGAAATTTCCCCAGCTTGGCTTTATCTTTCTTCCTATTGTTGCACTCTTCTCGCAAAGCATCCGATCCAACGACGGGCTTGAATTGTAGAAGAATCTGCTCTATATGCACATTGGGAGCAATGAGTCCACCTTGGCGAAGGAAAGCATCCCGAATCGTTGATATAGCGGTGGCATCCCAGACCTGTATCGACTCGAGCAAAAGAGTCTGCTCCATCAAGAAGCAGAGAAAGGAGCGATGTATATGGGGAATACTGGATTGTGCTGGAGGATGGTTGTATATCCGTTAGGGCATATCAGAGCCCTCTAACTAAGGCGGGCTCACCGTTCGAGTCTCGAATGTCGGCTATGCGTCGAGTCTCCATACGACCCGACTGACCAACTGAAAATCGTTAGTAAGATGAAGGCTTATAACGACGATCTAGAAACCTACGACTACCTTGAGCCTGAACGTTGCGACTTGAAGCAACGCTATTGGGTGTCGACCGTATATGGAATTGAAGTGGTGCCGCTGACATTCCTCCTGTTGTATGATATTAGCTGCCGTTAGTAGAGAAATAAGACAGATAAACCAACCTGCATCTTGGTATTCAGATTCGGAGTATAACCGCTCTGTCAGCGCAGTCGGTGCTTCAACAGAGAGCACTACGTGACTCATTAGCCTCTCTTGCAAAGGGCATGTAATGAGAGTCATAGATATAACTGACCTCTAGCATTTGCGACAGTCGATAGGACATAGGGAGCGTCCGGTGGTACGACTGGAGAGTATTGGTATTGCGTAGGGCAGAGAGGATCATCACTTCGACCATCATGGGAAATCGATTCATAATTCCCATGAAATGCCATCTCGGTGTCGGAAGTCTCTGGAAAAGTCATATCACTGAGGTACAGTATATCAGGAAGGAAGGGAATGAGGAGATACTTCTAACCCATCTTCAATGTAGCTGCGGTTTATATGAAAGCCTCTCTTCCGCAAGAGCACTCCCTCCCTCCTGGATATGTTATTGGTATGTGTTTGCAAGTTTGTCGTATTATTAGAACTAAAGCTCGCCGACGGACTCATCAAATGACCAGCAGACCTGGGCGGTAGATTGGGAAGTCGCCAGAAAAGGAAGGAAGCCGATTACTTGGCGGACTTTGGTGCGTTTTTTTTTTTTTGACAAGCCCTTGTTGTTGATCACATATAGCTTGATTACTATGCAACTCCATTAGTCAAATTTGAAGGACAGTGATGGATCAAAGATTTCCATCATAGAAAAAGCGATACAGTCTGAGCGCCGACTCCACAGACGGTGGTGATACAGTCGGCACTGATAAAATTCGTTTTCAAGTGCTTGAAAACGTGTTCGATTCCGAAATAGTTGCTATGGAAAGATAACCTTTAGCCATGACAGAATCCAAGTAGAGCATATGACATATTTGTGTCATTCGATACCGTTCTAGAGGATTATCGTCCCCGAGTCGTAATTTACAGAGCTCATGAAACTATGGCATGTTGACCGGATGAGCAGAGTGCGGAACCTTATTACAGTATGTGAGCCAAAATTCGGCCGAGATACTACATTCCGAGTTCCTATTTTTATAGCTTATCCCCCAATGAATGATATTACTCAAAGTTGTGAGAACTTCAGCACGAATTCGAGGCGCTTCAAAAGCCGAACTGGCGAGTGAATGCAACGCTGTGCAGCTTGCTGTAATTGTTATGGGCCCAGCTGTGTAAAAATGCTGCGCCCTTGGTTTATTAGTAACTCTGGATATAGATTAGAAATGCTCTGCCTCCATTCCGTTGGAAAGACACCCAGGGAGAGCGAAAGAAGCAGGATAATCGCTCAGCTCAAATGGGAGATATACGTGATGGTATCCAATAGCCCGTTTTTTTTTTTGCGCTGTACGTGAATTCGGAGCCTTGGGATAGCACACAGGACGGGAGTAGACACTTCCAACTTTCCAAGTGCTATTCTCAGGCCTGAGCGCTAAAGCTAAAAAGGCTCAAACACCCAATCAGGATTCAATATTCAGGGCCAAAGTAGGATCGTGATCATGTGACTGTCTCGTCACGGTGGAAAACTTTTTGGTTTCCGGAAGTTCTGAATTTACACCCTTTCCTCCCTTCCTTCACCCCAAAAATGTTCGCCAACGTCCTCCGTAGCCAAGCACGTCTCAGTCTGGTACGAGCAGCTCGAGTTGCTTTGCCTGCAACCCGTAGCATAAGCTCTCTGCTCGCCATGAAGGCCGCTACGCCCATTGCGTCGCGGTTCGCTGTCAGGACGTTCTCGAACACCATGCGCACTTCCGACCGCCCCCGAAACCCTCCTAGCAACACCATTTTTATTGGAAATGTTCCTTGGGAGACTACACCAGAGGAACTGGCAACTCTTTTCTCGGACTTTGGCACCATTGACGGGGAGGTTCGCATGCGTGAGTTTGTGTTCTGAGCTGCGACATCGTCTCGTCTGACTTAGTTTTTAGCTGTTGACAACCAAGGTCGTCCTCGTGGTTTTGCGCATATTACTTTCGTCGACGAGTCGTCAGCTATCACTGCTGTAAACTCGGCTATGGAAGAGCCTCTGCACATCGCCGGCCGCGACCTCTCACTTGACTTCGCGACCAACAGCAGGAGGGCCCCCCCTACAGAAGCCCCTGCACCCAACAACAAGGTCTACTTCGCCAACTTTGAAGGAGGCGAGAACGGACTGCGCACCCTCTTCAAGGACTTCGAGGGCGACATTCTCTCTGTGTTCATGCGTGAGTTTCAGCCACGTTTGTCTTGTTAAATACTCAACTTTATTTAAACAGTTCGTGACGGAAACACCGGCGCTTCGCTGCCAAGCGGCTTTGTCGAGTTCAGTGACGTTGATGTCGCCACCAACGTGATTGAGCAGTTTAACGGCACTCAGCTACCGTCTGGCTCTCGTCTTGAGATCAGCTACGCCCGCCCCAGGAAGCCAAGACAAGAAGCCCGTTTCGAGAATAGGCGACAGGACAACAGGCGGAGTGGCCAGTACACCAACAGGGGTTATCAAAGCAACCAGAGGAACTATGATTAGGTCGCTCACTTCCTTCATACAGTATATCCCTCCTTACATCCCTGCTTGTGTATGTCTGTCACCTACCTTCGTACGCTACTTCTATGTATACGCTTAGCCATTGATTTATGATATCTGCATATCGTCCTACATCCCACTCAATTGATAATTTTCCGCCGCCCCATTCCTCATTGACTCCCTGCATACATATCTGCACGTCATTGTCCGTAGTATTCAACATTAATCTTATGGGGTCGGTTTGAGGCTACAGGTCGTTGATGGCGGGCCTTCCATAACTTTTCACGTTTTGAATTCCTGGCAGAGATATTGCCTCCACCTTCTGCTAGCCTGACACTCAAGAATGGGCTGATTTGTCAGACGTCATTAGCCATTCTTATCATCCGACCACCATTATCATCGTTCGAACTTACGATAAACGCTTCATGCACGCGCGCATATCCTGCTGGAGTCGATAGGTTCCCCCCTCGCAGCTCTGAATTTCTACTCACCATGACTTCAATCAAGATACCATTGGAGCGACATGAACTGATCCCTCTCGAGCCACTCTCGCTCCCGGGCTCGGAATTGTCAGAAACATGTACCTGGACGCCACGTCGAGAGCTCGCTTTGCCAAATGAGCTTCTGCACAAGATTCTTCTGACAGTCATCGCTGACTCGGTTCACTCCATCTGTGTTTCGCAGGGGGATACAACATGGGAGAGGAGCATGATGGACACGCTGTACCATGTGTCGCCTGTATTCAAGGCGATCTCGACTGAGCTGGTGATAAAAGCGTTCGATATCAGCAAAACGGCGAGGAAAGATGATCAGAGGTGATTGGAGTTTAAAGGTTATTGGACGTTATCGCTCAAGCTCACTTGCATTTTCCCTGCAGTTTATTGCGCACGATGCGCGAAATATTCATGTACCTCAGTCGGCTCGGTATGCGGCTGCGCCACCCTTCCGACTGGGACAGTGTTTCCTTTCAGACCATAGACTGTTCAGCATCTTCCATCGTCTTTGCATATGCGCTGTATTTGAGCTGCATTTCCCTGCGACGGAATGCCTCTCGTTCCCCACGCGACGTCTTTGAGAGCACACACACGGTTATTCTCACAGCGCTCACGCAGTCAGAGACTCTGTGCAATCGTGTCCTTCCGATGGAGATGACGGCGCATTTGGTGCGCGGGGTACAGGAGGAGCTTGCATTGGCCCGAAACGGTGTGTTTGTATCGATTCTTTGAGCATTTTGTGTCACTAAGTTGGTTGGTTGCTTTTAGGACTGACACTAGTGCATTCATTTGCGGATTTGGACAGCTATGCGACTTCGATGACGATTCTTCTACCGCACAGAGATTCTGACGGAGATGGTCCTCTCTCCGTTAGTGGCTCTTATACTTCCGACATTGCAGAGCACTTACCATATATATTTTCCAGGCTATCTACGCCATGATTCATACCGCGCTTCTGAAAGTCGAAGCGGTACAAGACTCGTATACCCCGGCGCTCTCTACAAGGAGACAAACAAATTCCCCAATACACGAAGTATGTACATTGTGCTCTCTTCCTTTTATCGCACTATTCCAACCCAGAAAACCTGACCAAATTTTCTGCGAATTATTCAACAGCTTCCCGGAGTGCTGGTGGCACTGCGCAAGGTCCACGCTCTACCATTCGAGAACAACGAGTACGACCTTCGAAAAAGGATTGACCGGATAGTTGGCGGGTGGTCGGGATGGTGTCCATTCCTAAATCAGGATGTGGGGGTGGTAGTCTCAGTGGCAATAGGCGAAGAAGATTCGGTCATGGCAACAGGGAGTTGAAGAGACGTCTATGGCCCGTTACATGTATGTGTACGTTGTGTTGTGATGTCTGTATTATTCATTGATTGCTTTGTTGTACTGCATATCGAATACGGAGAAACGTCGATTCTCTGTCACTATCTAGATATAAATAAATTCGGCTGGTTGAATTTATCGGAAGGATGTTCCAATTTTTTGTTGAGCACTTTGGCAAATGGCTCGTTCGTAACGCAGTAATTCGTGAATTTTTGATCTATTTGATAGCGGATGGCTTGTCAGCATGTGCAAGAGAATCAAGTTCAAACGTCATGTAAATGTTGGTTCAAAAATTGGGAATGTCTGTATCGCAGCTATTGTGCCTCCAACCGAATCTCTCATTCCAATAAACGCTGGCTCTTCCTCGTAGGTCTCCTCTTTCTCTGAAATGGGTATTGCTCTGGATGAGGGTACCTTGGATGAATTTTATCATTGTCTACAGTCTGTTAAATACCCGACCCTATCATCGAAGTTAGAGTTTTGCGAGCCCTTTCTCCTTTGTCTTCAGCGGCTGAACACGCGAATCTTGGTGAGGCAGATAATAAGTTTGCTTTGTGGCAATTGTGATTAGGACAAAGGGGGATATGTAAACGACTATAGAGTATTGTGTAGTATAGTATACAAAATATGTACTATTGACAAGAAAAGGTCAAAAGGCATCATTCGAGCCTGGCTTTTTTTTCTCGTAGACGCTTTGAACACCGAACTGGCTCAGCGCTGCTCTCCGCCTCGCGACGGCGTTTTCGTGACTTTTTTGTGGAAGGAGGGATAGGCTTTCCTGTTTGAGTCTCTTCATTCAGTGAGTATGGGTCGAATTCAACTGCATATAAGCGCATTGAACGCATAATGGAAGTTGTGGTCTCCAAAACTGCGATACCTGGTCCACCATATATTTGATTCAAGCGGCGTTGTTCTTGGTATTTTTTCCTCATCCAAACCAGAGGATGAGGTTTGAAGTATAGCTTTGAAGCATAATTCTGGCGAACCTTGAGGTCTTTCACGTTCGACGATGCGTCGGGTTGAAGTACGCCCGTTCGCGTTGGTGGCCTAGCATCGCACTGGGAAGTATCACCGTACCCAATGCAGCTCTGTTTTAGTATACAATTTGGCACCATGTGTGAGAAGAGTGGCAGAAATGGCGGGGTGTTTTTTTGTGTGGCTCTAATGTGGTAGGAGAAGATTAAGAAAGAAGGATACCAAATGCTGAACCTGTATCGTTGGGCCGCCAGGCGAGCCACCCATAACACGTGCAATAATTCCATTGTTATAGCCCTCTAAGCCAAATATTCAGCGGCCCCCTGGCGACAAAGCCTTGAATAAAGACCATGTCCTTTGTTGTTTGGACGTACAAGTTATTGTACTTGTACTTGCATGCTTCCGAAGATTAAAATCGCCATATAAGGTAATTCTCGTTATTTCTATTCTTAGCAAATGCAGTATGTTTTCCAAAGGAAGTTCCTGGTGCGTTTGGAGAAGGACAAAAGAATGCAGGACTGCTTAGATATAGATAAGATAGAGTGCATACATATAATGATACGTCATGTAGATAAAAAAGGATATAGGTAAAGTTGAACTCTTCCAAGGTCTAACTAATGGGCTATCAATTGCTACTTACCCAGCGTGTCAATAAAATTGGCCAATCTTCTAGCTCGCCAAACTCCAACAGGACGCACAGGCCTGACCCCGTTAACATCCCACCAGCCATCCGGCAAGCGTTCTTCCCCAAACCATTGTTCCAAACGCGACACAGGAATCACACCATCCAACCGCCTTTCCGAATTGCTGCTCGAAAGCATCTCCCAAGTCAGCGAACACTCGCCCAGGCTGATCTGAGAATGGAGGTTATCCAACGACGCCGACGCCTTGCATCGCATTACATGGTACATCGCCAAATCGGCCAGCCCGAGACCAGCTTTGGGGTTCCCGTCGACATCCTTGCACTGCAGAGCGTAATCTAGGAGATTTTTGAGGAGGGATGGGTCGGGTGATGTTGATGGTTTTACGTTGGGATGCACAAATGAAGCGTCGTGTGTAATTTTGAAGTGGCCCCGTGCTGAGAGCGCGTCAAGGTTGAGCCTGACCGAGGGAATTATACGCATTAACGTGTTCGCGATAGTGACGAGGACGACGATAGTTTTGCGAGTGATTGATTCTGGTGTTTGGAACTGAGATTCGCTTCTGGGCGGGACGCTCCATGCCCCTCCGTTATTGAATGAGACTTTCCCGCAGGTGATGAAGGCGCCCGCAGTGAGGAGAAATGAGAGTGGGTAGGAGAGATTGTAGACTAGCACAATCGCCCGGAGGAGATCAAAGAATTTCAGATCAGAGCCTGCTCTGCGGCTGACAGATGATGAACCATGAACCATAGCCATCATGAAGCATTGAGATAGAGAAAGACGCACATGAAGCCATGATTTGCAAGCGTGTTCAGAGCAGGACAAGGCGAGCGACTAGCCCCGCTAGGCGCCCGTTGGTATTCGTGATCTTTTGCGATATGCGAAAATTGAATGGGCATAGAGGACATGGGCGTAACAAGAAGCAGGAAAACAGACTGGGGGCTCACTCATACAGCGCCCTTCATCCTTTAATAGTTGATCGGTTGACAGTGAGAGGCCGTTTCGGGAAACCCAGGCCAAAATGAAATAGGCGAAACGTCGGCTGTATCTTCAGCGCCATAGAAATCTATACATATACCTTTGAGTGTATGTCTCTTAGACAGATGATTGATGTAGAAGTAACGATGGCATTTACTTGGAATCACTGTGGGCAAGGCTGAGGAAATGGTTTGACGTTGGCATCAGGATAGCCTTCGCACATCACGCACGCCAGCAATAGCGTTGATGCTCCCCGTTTGATGATCTCGACAACGAAGATGATGTGAGAGAACCGTTCACCACATAATTTGAACGTGAACACGAGAGTGGCGTTGAAGCCACGGGATTATATAGTGCAACAGGCGTCTACAATCTAGGTAAGTACTTAACTGGTGAAGTTCCGGGTATGAGGGTAGGATGAGGTGGGTCGTAATTTCATGATATGGGGTTGGTGTCGTGTCTCGTCGTACGCGCTTGTGCAAGAGCGTTGCAAAGAGACTGGGGCTCTGAGCGCTTATTGCTTCTTGGCGGCCTTCGCCTCTGCGCGCTTGGCGTAAATCATGTCTGTGAAGGGGCTGCAAATGGGTTGGTTAATTGAGACCTAGAAAAGATGAGAAAGAACAATAAATACACTTACCCTTCGAATTTGAGAGCGACGAGGTAGACGATGTACACGTAGATAGTAATGAGCAATCCAGCAGGTCTCTCGTACCTGAATTCAACGTCAGCATCGGCAACATTCAACAAACACGTGTTTATGGCAACAAAAAATCGAGTACAAGTTTCGCTCACCATAGCGCAGTAGCGGCGAAGCACATCGTGCTACCGACATACATGGGGTCACGAAGGACGTTGAAAGGGAATCTGAGAAATAGGGTGAGGTTATTAGTGTCGGGTCGCGCTACGTTGCAGCTGGCAAAAGGGCATGATGCAACTCGAGAACGTACCCTTCAACCCGATGATCCATCAAGATACCAAAGTAGTCTCCGAGGAAGGTGCCAGTGATACCCAGTGAATATGTCGATGTGATGACGAACAGTTGGCCGATGGCAAACAGTGCTGCGGGGACGATTGTCGCGTACTCCTTGGGAAGAATGGCTTTTTGAGGCTGCTCTTGAAGAGCTTGGTGGTACCTAGCCATTTCAGCCGCATCAGCGAAAGACAGAATGGTAATTGAAAAAAAGGAATCCCAAAACATACAAGTTATCCCTCAAAATCCCGAACGAGAAAATGAGCAGGGCGAGGAAATATGTCCCATAGCGCGCGTTGCCTCCGAAAATCTTCGTGATGGTCTTATTCCTATATTCTATCCATGGTCGAAATCAGTTTGGGGTCTTCTATGACGGCGAGCATACGAAAGAAGAAAAAACACAGCACCACCCGACAAAAATAGCATGGATTCTCGATTTTGAAACACGTACCGTTACGCGCGACAATGTTCCACGCCGTCGGGTTGAACGCAATAGCCAGCAAGGAGATTTGGAAAGAGGGCTTCGTGTAATCCACCAGAGAGTAGAACTCTTGCACAACAGCTTCGACGGTTTTGGAATCCATTTTTGTGGTATTGACAGCGAACAAAGCGGGACACGGATCGAGGAGTTAGCAAAGGGGTTAACAATTGGAAATTAATAATATTCAAATTATTAACTTAAATTGCTTCCGTTGACCCCCCTATTTCCCCAGCGCCACAGCTAGCCTCAAGGTGCCACTAAAATTTAGCCTACGTGTGTCGCTAGATCAGGTTTTTCGGTGTTGAGAAGAGAACACCCAGACAATGCAAACTAGTCAATATTAGCTATTAGGTGAAGTTCCAATTGAAAAAGTCCTCAGAAACTCGAAAGCGATAGATAAATAGGCAGACAGTACACAGCAAGAACTACTCTACGAGAAGGGAATGGATAAAGGGAAAAGAAAACCTACAACCTCTTCAATGCCTTCTTCCTCTTCTCAGCACCAGAAACAACAGAGCCTGTGGCGGCCCGCTTGACCGCCTTCGTGCCTGCCACTCCCCCCATTCCTGCCGTCGAAGCCATGCCGATGCCCACACCCATGCCAGGCTTGCCACCCCCAACGTTGGCATCTGCCGTCCCAAGCGGTGACGGCGATGGATGGCGCTCTTTTTGTGGCCCCACCGTCAGACCCTCCTTGTCCGATGACAGAGATACTTTCAGCGACATCGGGGGTGCAGGAGATGCGGATTTACGGGTGATAACTGGCATGATGTAAGGAGCGATGATGGGGGTGGGCGTTATGGACGTAGTTAAAGAAGTTGGCGAGAGAAGAGTAGCAGATGCTGGAGTTGGAACAACCAGCTTGGAGGTAGATGCCACCGGTTTGGGTGCGGGGGCGTCGGCGTTTGTCTTAGTCGGTGGTAGTTTGGCCGTCTCTTTCTCCTCTTTCTCTTTCTCAGGAGCAGTTTTTGCAGATTCCGCTTCGGTTGCAGAGGGCTTGTTGAATTCAACGGGTTTGACGCGAGGAGTGGCGTGCACGCTCGTGATGAGTTTGGCGCGGTCGCAGTAACTCGAATAGTCCTCTAACAGCAGCTTGCCTGCCTCTTCATCCAACGCAGATTCGGGGTTGGGATAAATAAGTAGACATTTGACGGTCACAAGAATATGCCCGATTCCGTACGACGACTTCCAGTCCTTCTTCAAGGTGTTGACACAGATTTCGCCGTTTCCTCCTACGTTTGGGTGAAATATCTTGGTTGCAAACCAACCTGTTTCGCAAAAAAAAATCCTCAACATTTTGAGACACGAAGAGGCACATTCCAGACTCACATTTTGGAGGCGCTGCCGGGAACTCGTCCGTAAACTTGAACTTCACTCTGAAGTATCCGCCGTTATACGGTGTTCCCTCTGTGACAAGCGCCGAAGCATGAGCACGCGGATCAAACTGACAAGCCACTTACACAGAGGCTACTCACCAGGCCCTGCGATGATTCCTGTAACATCCAACATGTCCTCATCATTCATCTGGATACGGATCCCCTCCGGAGGGTTCTTCTCCAGTTCATTAAGTTCGCGCATGACGCGGCGCATCACAGATGGTGGGACAGACTATCATAGAATCGAATGGTCAGAAACGGTTCGAAGAAAAAATATTATGTCTGCTCACCATTATGAATCGATAAGAAAGAATAAGACAATGGAAAGGAGTACAAGCAAAGAACAAATGAAGTTGAACTTCAACCAAGTTGGTCAGACGGTGAAGCGGAGTTTGAATGTGAATCGCGATCAACTTGAGCCCGTCGCACCACGTGCACAATATGTTTACAGCTCCCCGAATTAATTAAATACAGCCAAATAATAGGGTCTACCCCTTACAATAAGTCTGCCATGTTCTCATTCTCAACCAATCCCCCTCTGGACAGCATCTGACAATTCTCTTTCTCACCCATTTAAAATATGCACGCAACCTGCGTCGTGATATTTTTTCCAAGTTCTGAGGGCGTTCAGTCAGCTTCATCTGCCTGCGACGCGTTCCGCAGTTTAAAGTCTGCCAAAGACGAAACTGGACGAACGAGGGCCACGATGGGCCAACGAAAAGGCTTCGTGAGAGCTGAAAGCGCCTGGGAACATTTATGAAAAGAAATCCGTCGGGATATCTTTCATAGATAAGGTTTCTTCGACAAGGTAACGGCGTATAATTATATCTGTGGGGATGGCACCTTTTCGACACTCAATCTCTACCTCGCAACCTCTAGAAACCTTCGAGATGTGCTCAGAACTGACGCTGACTGGTCACCGGGTGTACATGCGCAGCACACTGGCGTTTGTCGCTTGAATCGGTTTTCTGAGTGCGCGGCGTGTAAATTCCCACCCTCGGATTATCATGGGGCGCAAACACGAAAGAAAGTTCCCTCGATGGTTCTCGAATAAATGGCCGCGGTCTATGCTGTCTTTATCTTTCTAACGCCCTCTCACAAGACGTTCTGCGGAAGAGACTGTAAATGCCTCAACGACCTCCAACCCCTACCGGTTTGAACCTTGGTCTCGAAGGGATCCATGTATTAGTTACTGGTATTCTTTCTTTAACAATCGCGAAGTCAAATATTCAACGCCTTCTTATCAGGTGCAAGCGGTGGAATCGGTTTGGAGACAGCAGAGCAATTCCTCGGTATGTGGGCCCCATCTGTAGTGCGCCTAGCCGCTAACACAAGCTGCATTAGAGCAAGGCGCCATTGTAACAGCCCATTACAATACGAACTTCGAGCCTCTATCGCACTTCGCTGATTCGCGCAGCCAAGTTCTCCAAGCTGACCTGAGTAAAGAAGACGATGTTATCGAGCTGTTCAACAAAGCCACGTACACCTTTGGGCCTGTGCAGATCCTGATCGTCAATCACGCGATTAGCATCGTGAAGGATGAATATCTATGGGAGATGTCGCTGGACCGATGGAACAAGACCATGAATGCAAATCTGACATCAACGTTTCTCGTTACGCGCGAGTATTTAAAGAGGCTGAAAGATGTCTCGGCGGATCTGAAGGAAGAGGCGTGTATTATTTTGATTGGGAGCACTGCAGGAAAATACGGTTAGTTTACTTATTTCGTTCGATTAAACAAGACTGATGGGTTTGCAGGTGAGGCGGGTCATGCAGACTACGCCGCCTCTAAAAGCGGTAAAATTTCTGGCTTCAATACAATGCAACCATTCTTAACCCTATCATTTCTAGCTATGATGTACGGTCTGATGATGACGCTCAAAAATGAGATCGTCAAGCTTGCTCCTTTGGGAAGGGTTAACTGTATCGGACCAGGATGGGTTCAGACGGTAAGCCTCGCTAAACGTTTCCTACTCAAAGCTTATTCGCGTTTTTCCAGCCAATGGCGACAGAGTCATTGAAAAATCCCAACACGCTCTACGCCGCGCTCGCGACGTGAGTCTTTTGTTCTTGAGTCCATGCCAGAATTACTGACCATATGTTCTCGAGTTAGAACTCCTCTGAAAAAAATCGCGAAGCCTAGTGATATTGCCACCCAAATTCTCATGCTTTCGTCTAATTCTCTATCGGGACACGTTACCGGTCAAGTATTAATGGTGGAAGGGGGGATGGAAGGTATGCACTACCTCAACGCTGCCCTGTTTTTCTCTCTGATTTCCTTGTGCAATATAGGCCGCGTTTTGAACGAGCCAGAAGATGTTGGCATCAAACTCCACTCCAGAGACCTGAATTTGGATTGACCTCGGCGTCATAAAATCCAGTAATTTAGATTAATCTTCGCGATTTTTACTTCGGACTTGAGCGAGTATGAATTCTACATACCTGTATCTATGTATTGAAAATGAATGCTGCGAAGTTAAGAAAAGCATGGGGGAAAAAAATTATGAAGAAACGGTTATAGCTATAGCAAATTATTTTCCAAGGTATGTGAAGTCGTATCTGAGAAGTTTCCTCTAATCATATTAACACACCGTCGTCTCGCAGGTTGCCCGCAATCAGAGTCGATATTGAGGGAATGGGTCAATAGCACGTTTTCCGATGAAACAACGGCGTGATTTCTCAGTTGCACATCGCAAACGAATTGTCAGTCATCCACCCTGTTGACCTCAGCAGCACATCCTCTTCACAGCAAAAATTCTTCGCTGCCGATATTGCTCCTAAAACTGAGTCATAAAATTATGCATATTTGGAAGCCACTGGCAGGGTATACAACCATTCCCTAACCTGCATGCCTTCTGACTGAACATCTTTCATTCACAGGGTATTCTCTTATGCTCAAAAATCAGCCTTTCCTCAAGTACACACTGTGGCTGAGTAGAGCTTCTTCACGCTGCGCATTACTGCGTACTAGATCTTGAGTGCACCTTCTTTATGTATTACGCGAAACGATGCTAGTGCCACCCGGTGAGTCTGCCTCCAATTTTCGGTCTCATGAACCCGTTTACACCTTGGTGTGCTGATTTCTTCTTATTTATATATATATACTGCTAGGATTTTGCGCCAAGTGCCACTCGTCACTGCTCATCTTATTCCACCATTGGACAGAGCAAACGGTAAGGCTATCCGACGATTGCAGTAATAAAGCATGCCCATCGAAAACTGGTCCATCCACTGTATGTTTCTGCGTGAAGTAAGCATGTCGTTGATCCTTGTCATTTCTTAAAATAACTATGTTCCTTCTGAATATGAAAGCCGTATTACACCTAGTATCAGGTTGAAGAAGGACCTAATAGGACGTTTCTTCCCATCGATTCAGGCTGGACCTTATATAAACATAGTCAAGAAACCTGGGGATCCTCGTCCGCCCACCATCCCATAGTCCATTCGTACAGATCTATATGCATACTATGGCTAACAAAGTTCTCTGGATGTCGGGTTCTGCCCTTACTTTTACTGCGCTGCTTCTCAGCATCCTGGTGTCAATATCTCTACCGTTTATCAAAGGTCTTGACATTGTTCGTATCATCAGCGAGACGCCTGCTGGTCAAACGGTTCACGTGAAGGTAAGACGGTGTCAGTTTTTTTTGTTGTGAGGTCTTTTTGACGAAAAACGTCATCTACCTTTAATAGATGGGTATCTGGTGAGTAAAAATATTCGTAGAATAATGGCTGGGTGTTGAACATGCTAGATAGGGCGACTTGTTTATACATCGATATTGGCGCCACTTTCTGTGGTCCCAAAGGTACATATCCTGATATCATCGGAGACTAAACATGAAGCAGACCCCTGTGTATAGGGCTCGGATATGAAGTAGGGATATCCACCTTTACACCCATCGTCGAAACCCAGGCTATCACAGCTACATGGACGCGAAGCTTTATTATCCACCCTATTGGTACAGCATGAGTTGTATAGCATTTGGTCTTCTTCTGATATGAAATACCCTTAGCCACGGCGTTCATCTTCATTGCATTCCTGACGACTCTCTCCATAAGATCGACCATCAATATCGTCGCATTCGGTGCTACCTTATTCGCAGTGCTTATGGAGCTCATTGCAATCATCATCAACGTCGCAGTGTTTGCACACACCCAATCTGTTGCGAATAATGCGAATATCAATGCGGTGGCCGTCACGTCGGGGGGTTTTTGGCTGAGTCTTGTTTCACTCGTGCTGCTCATTGGTGCTAGTGTCGCTTTTTATACAGGCCGCCGGGCGGATAGCAAGTCGAGCGAAATCTCGAGCTATCCCTTGCAGCCGAAGAAGTGGACCTATAGGTTTCAAATGGTTTAATAAATTTATTTACAAGCTCTGTAAACCGACTCACTTCCCAAAGCGCTGACAAGCTTGTAACCCACGTAGTCAAGTCATATCATTGGTACGATAACATGCTGCGCTTCATATAATCAGGGAATTGAGAAGAAAATAATTGGTTAATGTAGTAATTTCGTCCGCTGACGTGAAATTACACCAAGTACGTTCGGCCGCGAGGATAGCCAGAACATGTGGCGTTTCGAGTGGATGCTCATGCACGACCGTCATACTACTTCCGTGAGTATGAAGGTATTGTCCGTGGTGGTTGAGGCCAGGCTAACGATGTAGATGCAGAGTGAAACACGGCGCTGTAGAAGTTCCAGTCCAAGTTCACATGGCGGCTGAAGGAGTGATACATCACGGCCAAGACGAAACTACAGCTCATTGTGCATTTTGTACCAAAGTACAAAAGTCTGCAGTGTTAATAAGTATAGTCCTTGAATACTCTGGATGGATACCAATACCGTACGAGCTATTGAACCTGTCGAGATGGTCAGTAAGCTCTTACACCACTTACCATCTACGTATGAACGGCGACACTGCCGGCAGGCATACAAACAACGGAGAAGGGATTTTGCTTTCACGATCAGAAAAGCACAAATCTAATATTAAGCACCACCTAATTTATACTTCCCCACCACCTTATCCCAAATCGCCTTCGTGTTCACTCTAGCCCCCAACCGCGAAGCTAGAAGGAACGACCCGCTCAATTTCCTTTCAAAGCAAAATTTAATTTAATATTTTTCCTTGCTTTCCATTGAGAAAAAAAAACATACCGGTTCAAACTGTAAGTCTCCTTCGGGGGCGGCGTGAGCCGATGCTGCAACATCACTGGGATGAGGGAGCGGATCTCAGCGGTGATGTCCGCCCATTGACTACCTGGGCCGAAGGAGAAGGGCTGTGGCGTCTCGGCTTTGAAGGGGGTTGCGAGGAGCGTCATTGACTTCACATGCGCGTCGAGCATCGCCTAGCACAGATGTCGATCCATATTAATTTTCTAGAACAAATTGGGACGGGGTGGTTTGCTTGCCTCGTCCTCTTCGCCTGTCAGGTATCCAACCTTCAAGCTCCATTCGATGCAAGTCTCTCTGTCTCCCAAAGCAGCGGCTTGGAGGATGGAGAACCAGTTGTCCATGAACTCTTTGGTGTATGTGCGCGTAGCTCCAAAATCGACCAGTTCGATCTGTAGTGAAGCGTTGAAACCAATTTTAACAGTGGTGGATGGAAAGCACTTACCTGACGTGTCTGGGCATTCCAAAGAAAATTCGTCCAATTGGGATCCGTTTGCATGGTTCGCAGCTCGAAGAGCTCCTTTAGACAGAGCTCAATGATACCAGCAGAGATCTACCGCGAATTCATCCTCGTCAGCGACCTAGCAGAAGAACGCCCAACCGAATCCGACTTGGTGCTTACGGCGTTCCGATCCGTTTGAGTAAGCTGCTGAGCATTGGCCTCTCCAACACTAACACCGTCGACCCTCTCCATGACGAGCACCGTGGAGGTGCTCCCATCCCAAACCCACGGCACCTTGAAGCGGCTGTCGTTGCCTAGATATTCTGGAGAACGGAATGCTCTAAGGAAGGAAGCTTCGCGGACGTAGTCGCATTCGTCCGCAAGTTCTCCTTTCATCGCCTGCAACGATTCTCTTGATTATCTTTCCATATAAATATCAGTGAAGGACAAACCTGAATAGTCTTGTCCAAAAACATCCCTTTCGGTAATAACCTCCCCGCCGTCAACAATATCTTGATATATCCCAAATCGCTTTCAATCGAATTGACGATGTTCGGAAATTGAATCTTCACCGCGACGCGCTCGTCTTTGCCTGTGGGCGACACGGCCGCAGCGAGGACCGCGGTATGCACTTGTCCTATGGACGCAGCAGCGAACGGTATACGGTCGAAGGAAGCGAAGTTATTTGCCCATAACGGACCGAGGGCGGTGGTCATTACTTGCTAGATTAATTTGAGGCATTTGGGCAAGTTGGAGTGGGATAGAAAATGTATTAGCCCACCTCCATCTGCCAGTCGGGCATGTAATGAGCGCTGTCTTGTACTCGGCGGAAGATTTTGTCGATCTCGGGAGGTAGCATGTGGGTATCTGAAGAATAACTGGATAAAACCGGTCACAGAAAACCTAGGAAATTCACAACATACCTTGTATACTCAGAAATTGCCCAAGCTTCAGCGCAGCGCCCCTCATCTGTGATAATTTTGATACAAGGCGCTTTATGTTCGCTTCTGTCATCATCACGGAGGATTGGTCCTGAGAGCCTGACCCCGTACGACGCAGGACTTCTGACGCAGCCCCATAGCCAAGAGAAGCCGCGAGTCCTGAAGCATTCAATTGTCAGCATTGTAGCACGTTTTTCGCGTGTAAGAGTATGTATACCTCCGTAGTGAAACAATCTTCCAATACGAGATGAAGGAACTTTTGACGATTGAAGGTTGCGGGCAATGGGTTGAGGATAGGTCTGCGGCAAAGTCTGAGGGAAAGGAGTTGACGCGTGCAAATACACATATGTAAAGCTTGGAGCTTACCTTCTGCCCATGCATTGCTTCCACTATGGGTTCATGTTTTTCACGCTCCTTAGGTGGTATAAAAATGGCATCTTCAATTATAACTGGTTTACTTTTGGTAACAGCAGGGGTATTTGATGTTTCCGACGCTGCTGGCGGTATTTTAACTGAATGAATTATGTCCTCTGAAATAGCTTTCTTGCTATGTTCTTGAGATATGCTGGGAGCATTTAGAGCGCTCTGAAGGGAGAGTGTACCATGATGAGCAACTATACAAAATGAGAAGATCTGCTGCAAACACGCACCGGTTCCCTTTTGATCGCGTTCTCCTGTGGCTTCCCTTGTTCAGCAGGACATTGCTCTTCTGTTTGGTTTTTATAGTCCAGAAAATCAGCAGCTGGCTTCACAACTCGCCGGCCTCCTTTCGAAGCAGTTGACGCGCTCTCGTGTTCCTGCACATCGACAGGACCGTCCGTTCTTCTCCGTTTCCGTGGATTCGCATATGAAGCTAGAGAACTGGGTGCAACTTGAGCTGCTTTGTATCGAGCTGCATGAGATAAGATTTCAGCTGTGGAGTTCAAGACGCATAGCCAGTTGTAGGCAGGCCCGGGCGGCATAGAAGTTAGGTCAATGTTGGCGGGCGGCAGCGTCGCATTCGAATGGTAGAATTGTCCCGGGCCGGATTTAAGATGCCGAAAGCTGACTCAGCGGTAGAATCTAGCAACGCTCAGGACGTTGAAAGCCTAGGCTCAATTAAGCAACCCACCCCCCCACGAGACTAGTTGAAAGCCGTCTTATTCGTCGTCGACGTCCGTGGCAGCTCTTTTGATTTTGGCCAACATATAACACTCCTTTTACCTTCAAGCCCCTCTACTGGGATGCATACAGACCTTCCGCAGGCTGGCCCCTCAAACACTGGAATATCGCGCTATGTCGTGCAAACGTGGGCGCATCTAATCATCCCGATTTCTGGCCGATTCTTACTCAAAGTAACCTGAGATTAGGACAGATGTACTCCAAGATATGAGAGTTACAGTGTGTGAAGAGGGTTCCGAAAAAGTTATATGGTACAAGGTGAGCAAAATCCATCGTAGCGACATGTTTGCGTGCGGCTCAATTACTTTTGAAGGAAAGATTTCTTGGCGATGATGAGATCGTTGAGAATGTCGTCGTGCGTTTGTGTTTCAATTGCCGAACTGTCTTATGTTCTCATATTATGTTTGAAATTTCTGCAGCATAATGCCACGAGCAGAGTCCAATGGTCAATCCACCGCCCACTGCGAGGGTGGTACATCCGTATTCGATCTCCAGCATTTCCACCAGGCGTGTTCATCCCGTTGACGCCAGTTCCATCGACCTCGGCGCTTCATACGGAAGCAGCGCTGTCCTTTCATACAAGGACGAATATTCCAACGCCTCCTATCCTCCCAGAATCCTCCTCGCAATTTACACTTCAAGACCAACGAAGTAGCAGATCGAGTTCATCAAGTATACACTCCTATCCACCGACTCCCACCGCGTCAACGAGCACACTTTCTCCCCCACCACCGTCAACTTCCGACGCAGAGTCTTCTGAGCAAACTCCCAGAAAGACCACAGGCCGCCCGATCGCACCACGCGCCTCTTCACAAATCACCCAATTTCTCCTCGCAGCACACTCCTCGCAACCAGTACAGCAGTCCGAAAGCACCTCCTTCTTATCCCGCGCTCTTTCGGTGCTTAAAAGCCACCAGCCATCGCACTCAAATTCTTTTACTCTATCCCGAGTCATTGCCCCGCTGCCGACCTCTCCGCCCCCGCCTTACGCGTCCAGCGTCTCGGTGGCAACAATAACCGGACAGCCTAATGCTTCGGCGATCGCTATTCTCGGACCGCAGCAGCAGATACATGCGCCGTTGTTGGTGTTCCACGATCGCACGCCGGTGTTGACTGTGCGGTCGTTGACAGGGTTGATTGAGATTGATAAGGCGGAGGAAAGGTTGGTGGGTGTGGAAACGAGTTTTTGGATTGCGGTTGCGTTGACGTATCTGGAATTTTTGGAGGAACGGGAGGTGAGTTTTGAATGCTCAATTTTTCAAGATTTCTAGACGCTGATGTCATACCTGTGTTCTTCAGAGCTATCTCGCTGCTAGCAGCGATTGATATATATTTATTTTGACTTATTGCACGCATTACTAGATCTGAGGTCAGTTGTCGAGTATGAGATCGCGGAATCTGTTCTTCTCCAGTCCTTACTGTGAACCTATCTATTTTTTCAATCTACATATGTACCGAAATGGCCTCGACAGCTGCTCTTAAATCTGTACATTCCATGTTTTCGATGAGCCTATATAACCTGGAATATTCGTATCACAGCGCTCTCGGAACGGGTAAAGTACACGTCGGGGCCGAGAGCCCATTCACTGCCCTTCTCCGCCTCCGTCGACGCGCACCATGGCGTCAGAGCTTACCAGACCGAGGGCTCGGCCGCAGCAGCACCTCACAGCCCGTTACGCGTTATAGGCCCGCTGACGATCCTTCAATTTTTTAGGGTGCATCTCGAGCTTGACATAAACTCACCCATCAAAACACCTCAGGCGAGAAAGGGCACTGTGCCAATGTAACTCGGATATAAATCACAGTCCAGACAGCGTAAGGCTGTACTATGAGTTACAGGGGGTACAACTGCGCGCTGCTGCTCTTGCGGAGTAATTGGATGATGCCATTTGGATTTGGGGGATCGAAAATGGACTGCTTTACTTTACACCATCTGGCCGCCTCATTCCCGTCCGCACCGCGTCATAGGCACTCTATCAACGTGCCGCATAGGATTCCAACCCTATAAAATGAGGAGGAACGAGATGCAAAGCGGTCACAACCCCCCGCGTCAGCCTCTCATTGGCAGCAGTCTACAGCCCGACGCTATACTCACTTAGAGCCCTCTTCCCTCGTCTATTCTACTTCATAACCCTCGAAAATCACTTCGCCAACCACACATCATGAAGTTCGCTACGTTGACTTCGCTGGCCGCTCTGTTCTTGCTCGCCGTCCCAACTCTTGCATTGCCGCAGGATCCGACAACTACAGACGTTAGCACGGAAGATTCTACCACTAGCTCTACGGACACACTAGACCCCACCGACACTGCTACGGGCACGGTTACAGACTTTCCGGAACCCACTGATACTGCGTAAGTTCTGCTTCTAGCTTTTGTCGCAAAGTAACATGTTTTAATTGGACTTTTAAAGCACTACGGACGATGGCTCGACTGCTACGGACGTCACTGATTCGGCTACTGTAACCAATATTAGCACCACTTCCTCAACTATCCCAACTACCTCCTCGACCACTACCACGCACCTCACTACACCTACAGTGACGACACCCACATCGACGAAATCAACGGTTCCTACAAGCATCACTACGTCTGCGTCCAATAGCGGGGCTATGCCTACGATGGGCGCTAGGGCGGATCAGTTGGCGGTTGGCGTCGTTGCAGGAGTGTTGGCCGCGATCGTTCTGTAAATTTTGGGCGATGGGGGGGAGTACTTGGAAAGAGGTACTCAATACATTTCAGAAAGGACTATAAATATCGGGACAATCATATGGACATTCAAGGACTCTTTTAATGTTGTAGATTTTAATGTAATTTCAATCAGCATAAAGGCATAACTTTTTTGTTGAAAATTCTGGAGGTGCTTGGAGGGTGCCAATTTTGCAAGCGCCGGTTATCCCCGTGTCATAGACTAAAAATAGATGGTCAAACTATCCGCATCAACGCTGTTTTTTTTTTGTCTCCATTCCATTCGTATTTTTACCCGCATTGGTCGCAATATGGGAACAATTCCTTCGAATACCTCCCGTCGCTTGCACTTGAGTACTTCAGGAGTCAGTACGAAAACCTCGTGAGCCTCCATATGCATACTTGTTCTAGTGTACCTACGTATGTATGTGTTCTCTGAAGCCTCTTGCGCTTCATGTACTAAGTAATGTTCCAGTCTCCTTCCGGACCAGAACAATCACCGTCAAAGCATGATCGCTTTGTATCAAAACTGTCGTTGTGGGAAGATTTGTATTATCTGTCCCTAAGTTTGGATATGTCACCAAAATGCTTGCATTTCCGAATTGGCTGTCGCCCCACGGGTTTCTCATAATCCGGATTCAGCAACACCCTTTATAGAGGCCATTATAACGAATTTGGCATGTCCCAAGAAGAAAAAGAGCTCCCTGTTGTTCAGTCTGCAGCCTGCAAGCATGCAGGTGCCAATACAACAATAGCATTGTTATGTTGATGATCTGTCACCATATTTCCGATTTGGGTTTCTCATGACAACGAATGGGCATGGGTACGCCCGTTCACTGTTCTCTGCTGTAGACTCTTCTCCCTACCCGTGTACATTCTCTCTTCCATTCATTTTTCTGGCCTTTGCCGCCTATCCCGCCCTCAGGCCTGAGGTTTCTCACCCCCGCCACATTCTTTCCCAGTCTCTTTCCTTCCACCCCTCTGAAGAATGTCCAGGTCGAATCGGTTTACTGCTTCGTCTTCCGGGTCCCGTTCAAGTCTGCTGTTGTCAGAACACCACGGGCCAGCCTCTGTCTCTGGCAGGTCTAGAGCAGCTTCGTACAACAACAATGATGGCATGAGCATACAGACGGTGTCGAGGACGACGAGTATGAAGGTGCGTTCTCTATCGTGCCTTGGAGGCCTGGAAAACAAACCTCAACTTTGTGCGAGCAGGATTCAATAGCGGAAAAGGTGCGCCGAGGGAAACTTATCTTCTGTTACGTTCGACGCTCATCTTCAACATAGTATTCTCTCGGACCCGAACCTGCGCTATGGGGTATGCCATTGAACATTAGGGAGGAAGACGATGCCCTACATGATCCGAAGGTGGACACTGGTAGTGGTGGAGTAATGACCATGCGCGCTCTAATGAATCTTGGCTGTCTTTTTCTGTTGGTTCTCGGTTGCATAATGTTATTGTGCGTATATTGACCCAATCGTCCGCCCCATTACCGCTGACGAGTGTTTCCAGCGCTGGTGAGAACATCCTCGGCCTTTGTATCAGATAGGCCCTTATGAACCACCAATCCTGCAGGATATCCCATCCTTTCCCATTTCTTAGCAAAAAATAAACAAACAAACCAGGGAGGCTTCAACCTCGGCGGTGTCAACGCTTCTGGACAAATACCTGAATTCTCGAACTTCGGCCTCATCGACCCGGCCACGCCTCAATCCGCGTACACAAGATCGAGCTACGTCGACTCGTCAAAGGACATGGTGTTGGTGTTTTCGGACGAGTTCGAAACTGATGGGCGGACGTTTTATCCTGGTGATGATCCGTTCTGGGAGGCTGTGGATCTGCATTATTGGGGAACGGTACGCGGAGATAAGCAAGTCGGGATCGGAATGACGACGAAGCTAAATTTTATTCCTCCTTTAGGTCGATCTGGAGTGGTATGATCCTTTGCAGGGTAAGCATCTGTTGAATATTGGAGAGGGTGATCTGATTGTCTTGTATTGCAGCTACGACTGCCAATGGCTCCTTGAAGCTTAGGATCGACAAGGTCGACGACCCGGCGGATAACCACAATCTTACCTATAGGTCCGGAATGGCGAGTTGATCGAGTTTATCTTATCTGTAAAATACCTAATGAAGTTCTGACGATAGATCCAATCCTGGTATGGAAAAACCACAACGTCGTTATTGTCGGTTAGCTGAGGAGTTTATAGGAACAAGTTCTGTTTCACGGGCGGTATTCTAGAAGGTGAGCTCTGCATCCCATTCCATGTCTCGACCAGGTTATCTAATACTCTCTTCTTTAGCCAAGATTGTTCTTCCTGGTTCATCAACTATCAGTGGACTTTGGCCTGCCGTGTAAGTCGCCATTTGCGTTGTATTGTGATACAGTAAATAAATATTGCTCTAAATAGTTGGGCTATGGGCAACCTCGGTATTTCTAGCTAGTTGTGCAGTAGACTCTTTCACTCACTATTGAATTTAGGTCGCGCTGGATATGGAGCAAGTCTTGACGGAACGGTACGATCAACCTGTCCCGTTTTTTTGACGACGTATCTGATGGCGAGCGTAGTGGCCATTCTCATACGATAGTTGCGATGTTGGGACCCTCCCTAATCAGACCTTCCCTGGAACGACGACTCCTTTGGCCGCGACAGAAAATGGCGATCCCAAATACGGCGGTGAACTGGTTAGTTATATCATCGAATCCGACCACCATTTTACCAACTACTAATGGCGATAATCCATCTAGTCTTTCCTACCAGGACAGAAGCTTTGTACGTTTCTCTTATCCTTCTTTTCCTTGTCGTCCGTCCTTATGACCGCTCATCTAGCCGCGTGCACATGCAAAGGAGAATCTCACCCAGGTCCGGTGAGGAGCGACGGTACCTACGTCGGCCGCGCCGCTCCTGAAATCGATGTCTTGGAAGCCATTGTTACAGATGGGGTTGGTCAGGCGTCGTTGTCCGCTCAATGGGCACCATATAACGTAAGCTTTCTCCCGACCCCATGACGTGTAACAATGCGCTGATTCGGCTCGTATCGTAGGCCGAGTACAAGCTCAATTCGACGGGCAATAATGTAGAATATCTGGATAACAATAACACTATTCCCAATACGTTCGTGGGAGGTGAGCATTTTCATTGTCCAGATTTTTTTCCCGATGTTGATTTTTCTTCTCCGTAGGTGCTTTCCAACAGACAACGAGTGGTTTGGCGACGACGAATCAGGATTGTTATGAGCTGAACGCGGGTTGCTTCGCTATCTACGCCTTCGAATATCAGACTGGGTATGTTTTTTTCTATGTCTTGATGGACCACGTTGCTCAAATTTCCGTAGATTTGACGACGGCTACATCACATGGATCCAGGACAACCAATTATCATGGACATTGCGCGGGCCTGCTATGGGTCCGGACACTGCAACCGAGATCTCCACCCGTCCAATCCCGCAAGAGCCAATGGTGCGTCTTGAAATCTACTCAATTGATATACATGCTCTTGTTCATCCGTCATTCTTTCGTTTTACAGTACATTATTGCCAACCTCGGTCTCTCGCTCGGCTTCGGAGTGGTAGATTTCGAGAACCTAATATTCCCAGCGACGATGAGCATCGATTATATCCGCGTATACCAACCTAGGGACTCGATTAACGTCGGATGCGACCCCCAGGATTTCCCTACTCGGACATACATCGATACGTACGTCGTCTTTTTTTACCTCATACACCGCAATTTTCAAACCAGATGGATCGTATTAGATACCAAGCGGCTTATACCAATCCCAACCTCACAACCTGGGTCGACGACTTCAAACAGCCATTCCCAAAGAACCGCCTCCTCGATAACTGCTAAGCTGACGCTGGGCGTCTGTAGTTTCCGCTTCCCGTCCTCAAGCCTCAAGTTGCTTTTACTTATTCACTTGCTATTTGTATATACCCACCCCCATCCCCTTCTACTTTTTTCACGCACGAGAACTTTTTTCCTTTCTGTTTTACTTTATTTTATGTGACGCATCTGTCCATTTCCGTTCGTTCTGACCTTCTTTTGCAACCGTGTAATGTAGTGAAATATGAACGCGTTTAACGTCGTGTTGTGCAAAATTTAATTGGTTTCTTTGTCGTTCTGTGTCTGACATGCTTGAATCGATACGTCGAGGTTCGGTGTCAGCCGTGGTTTGAGGTGATGATGAGGGAGGGCAAGGACGATTGCCTAATAGACGCAGAGCAGTACAGAAATATCTTTTGATGTTCACGGTCCGATCGTGACTCACCACATCAGGTGTCCAAAAATGTCCCTTTTACATTTTCTTATCTCTCGTAGCAAATGCACCAGCGAAAAAATAGCACCAGGTCGTAAGGAAGAAGCTTCGTGAACCCGGGTGCAAGTTCCGTCTCCGTCTCCTCGACTGAACGAGAGATCCCGCGTGCCGCCTCTGAAGACGGCCCGAAATCAATGACGAAGCAACTGGCAAAGATTGAAGATCCGTTGTAGGATCTTTCGTGCTCAAAGCTCGAAACATAAGGTGCTTGAAACGAGGTTGAATTTCCCAGATTATGCTTTCGTGCTTTCTTCTTTCCGCGCATCACGGCAAGAAGCACTTCTTCGACGACCCTTGGATTTCTGAACTGGGGATATATCGAAAAGGATGCCTACCATTTGAAGTGAAAGGATAGTTGGTCTTTAAATTTCTAAACCTGGCCTGGAGCGGGGACGATCAATCGTATAAGGCCAATGGCAAACGAGGACGATTGAAGCATTGCGGTTGTAATACGGAAGGTTGGAAAACCTAATTGAGATTCGACGAGTTCGGAAATGAGTCATTTCAGTAGTGTTTTTGCAAGCCTTTCCAGATCACAGACCATATGTCGCCGCCCCTCCACTTGCCCTCCCGGGCCAAAAAACCGACAATTTACGGGGTGACGCAACGGCCCGTTCCACCAGAGTCTACACCTGTTGTATGATGACCCGAGAGGAATACTAGGACGCTTCCCGTGGTATGGTGGATTTAAACGGTGATGGAAGCGAACAGTTCTTGACGTTGTGGGCTTTTTCGTTCATACGTGTTTAGTGCATGTTCGATGATTTTTATATCTGGACGAGATCCGGCGCCGAGAGGGATAGCGAACATCAGAAGTGGAGTAAAGGCATTCAAATAGGCACTGACTTCATACTATGATATTGGACGTACGCCCATGCCCATGAATCATGAATGGGCTATGCTGACCGACTTTTCGTCGTTGCCACGGTTTGTCGAGAGTGGATCATTCATATCGAAGACAAAGAATGAGACACTCTTTCAACGATACAACCTACATTGGCAACGGTGTGAGGAAAATCATATTATCTGGCGTCGCCCCATGCGCCCCCGGGGTTCTGAGCGTTGCCAGCATGGTCGGTGACGAGAAATCGAGGACATGTGGCTCACTGGGCGATATATGGGGCATTGTAGGACGAGGATATGGGAAATGGAAGAGTTGGCTAGTTTGGTAGGAATCCAGAAGGCCGATGTATTACGTGACCTTGAAAGACTAGAAATAGATCATTTAGATTATTGAATATCATCTTACTTTTATTTAAATCGCTCCAGCACTAATTCTTCTCTTTCCACTCCTTCTCCTCCCGCCATGCGGTCTGCATTTTGGCATTGGGCGGCTCTAGTCCCCTTCGTTGTCGCTCTGAACGATGTGGTCACCGTCTCCCCAGCGGGCTCCGAGGCTCCGACACCGACAGTTCCGGTCCCTGCGTCGACTTCCTCTGCAACCGCTTCCGTGTCTGCATCCTCCTCATTATCGGTTTCGACATCTTCATCTGCCCTCTCGACGCTCAGTAGTACAACAAGTCAATCTGTTTTGACCACGCTCACCGATGCAACCAGCACCGATGTTTCTTCGACCATTTCCACCGACTCTGCTTCGCTTTCCACCAGCTTTTCTGCCTTCCCAGTACCCTCAGATATACCCGAACCAACATATCCTTCTCTTGAGCCCAGTAATCCACCTGCTGTAAGTGTTCAAGTGCCCAGATGCACGCAGAATGTGACTCAACTAACAATTAATGCGAACGTTTATAGGTAGGAGCAGGTGTCATTCCCGATTTTGGACCTGCATGGGCTGCGGCTCATGCTAAAGCAAAGAAGAAGGTGAGGCATTGCACTTCGATGTCGATTTTAGGGGGCTGGAGGTTGTGTCATGCGGCCAACACACGCCGCTCGACGCGAGGCCTTGGCATGGCTTTGCGCATTTGTCAGCGATCGAAGACGCGTCTAGAGGCTGCATGACCGACGAGCTCAAAACGCGCGTCATTTCGCTCTTCGACGCGTATCTTCCTGATTCTGGGATATAACGCGCAAAGAGTGCTCTGTGCATGTCATATCGAGGAAGATATGGATCATTGATCTATATTTAGCACACCCCCATTGGCCTGTGGCGCTGGTACTTGTCCAAGATGCCGGATAATATGAACGCCTTGCTGATGTTCTTTTTTCTCTTCTGTTTTAATTAGATAGCCAACTTTACGCTAGACCAAAAAGTGTCCTTAGCCACTGGAGTCGGCTGGAAAGGTGGCCTGTGTGTGGTGCGTCCATCGCAATTCATTTCCTTTCCCAAAAACCTTCTCACCTCGCGTCCAGGGAAACATCGCCGCCGTCTCCGGGAACGAGACCACTGAATGGCCCGGTCTATGTCTGGAAGATTCTCCTCTAGGCGTGCGCTTCGGCGACTTCGTCACATCGTTCCCAGCAGGCATCAACGCCGCCTCCAGCTGGAATCGCGCGCTGATCCGACAGCGTGGTCTGTTCATGGGCCAGGAGCATAGAGGGAAGGGCGTGAACGTGCAGCTCGGGCCCATGATGAACATGGGCCGCATTGCTCAGGGAGGACGGAACTGGGAAGGCTTTGGCGCGGACCCGTTTTTGACGGGCGAGGCGGCGTATGAGACGATATTGGGTATCCAGGAGGCTGGTGTTATTGCTTGTGCGAAGCATTTGGTTGGAAAGTGCGTCTTTATCTATGTCCATTGTCGATGAAAGAAGGGCTCATGTGGATATTTAGCGAACAAGAGCACGACCGGACGACTTCGAGCTCGGATATCGACGATCGCACTATGCATGAAATCTACGCCCATCCCTTCTTGAAAAGCATCATGGCAGGCGTTGGGAGTTTGATGTGCAGTTACAGTACGCATCTTTATTTCTATGTTTTGCGCTTCAGTCCTCGTGTCGGTACTCACACCGAGGTTCTCAGACTTGTTGAACGGCACTTACGCTTGTGAAAACGACAAGGTGCTCAATGATATCATCAAGCGCGAATACGGATTTCAAGGATGTGAGTCGAAATTTCGTGTGTGGCATACTGCTGAAATTAATACTATAATTATGCAGTTATCATGTCTGATTGGTCTGCGTGAGTACTACTATTTCGCTTCAGCTGGTTTGTTTCTTCGGACCTCATCTCAAATTCCTCCATCTACAGCCAACACTCTACAATTTCCGCTGTTAGAGGATTAGATGTCGGTGCCAGATATTCTTCCACTCTGAATTGTGTTCATATCAATTTTATTAATTTTAGATGTCAATGCCTGGAGATATCACTTTCAATTCCAACACATCTTACTTCGGAGCCAACCTAACAGAATCTGTGATGCAAGGAATCACCCCAGAAGGGCGCGTCGACGATATGGGTATGTCCCTGCCTCCCTCGCCTCCAATGCCAATCACCCTGACATGGCGCCCTTTCCACAGCCGCGCGCATCCTCGCCTCTTGGTACCTCATGAAACAAGACAGCGCCTCCTTCCCCGCGGTCAACTTCAACGCCTTCCAGCCAGACGACGATGCAACGAACATGCACATTGATGTCCAGGACGACCACTTCGAGCTCGTGCGCACGCTCGGTGCGGCCAGCGCAGTTCTTCTGAAAAACGAGAAGAATGTGCTGCCCCTTGGTAAGAAGGATCGCAGTATTGTGCTGATTGGGAGTGGAGCGGGCCCAGGAAAAGCGGGTCCTAATCAGTTTTCTGATCAAGTAAGTTATCTTTTCTGCTTGGTCCGAGCGATTGATGGGTCTTACTTTTCTGTTTAATTCTAGGGCGGCCAGGACGGTGTCCTCGCTATGGGATGGGGCTCTGGAACGGCAAACTTCACGTATCTCGTAACTGTAAGTCACTTTGCTGATGCCATCCGTTATATTTCAGATTGCTGATCCTTTCACATGACAGCCTCTCGACGCAATCCAAAGAAAGGCACGCGAATTCCGGACCAGTGTCTCCTGGATGCTGGACGACTTCAACCTCCCTCTCGCTGGAAACGTTGCGCGGAAGAGGAGCGCAGCGTTGGTCTTCTTGGAGGCTGATAGTGGTGAAGACTACATTACTGTCGATGGGAATGAGGGCGACCGGTGAGAGTCAGATTTTGACATAGCATGCGAATAGTTTATTCATCCTATGACGCCATTTCTTTCTTTCTTTAGCAAAAACCTGACGGCATGGCATGGTGGTGATGCGCTTGTGCTCTCTGTCGCAGCGCAGAACAACAATACCATCGTGATTGTTAACAGTGTTGGGCCCCTTATTCTGGAACCGTGGATTGAGCACCCTAACGTTACTGCGGTATGAAAATTCAGTCTTATTTTTATGCTATAGTCTGACGAGTATGCGTTATAGGTGGTGTGGGCTGGCCTTCCAGGACAAGAAGCCGGCAACTCACTCGCGGACGTTTTGTACGGAGCATGGAACCCATCTGGACGTCTCCCTTATACCATCGCCAAGAGTCCGTCTGACTACGGTGCCCAGCTGGTGCTTCCCGCTCCCGGAGAGAACCCAAGTGGCACGGACCCCTTGCCAGTTCCATACACAGAAGGACTGAATATTGACTATCGACACTTCGATGCTGTGAGTTATCCTCCATCACTTCGGATCTTGATTATGTCTCATTCTTTAACGCTTTTTTTATTAGCAAAATATTACACCACGCTTCGAATTCGGATTTGGACTGAGTTATACCCAATTTAAGTACAGCGGGCTGCATGTCTCGAAGATAAACACCATTGAGCCGCCCGCCGACGCGCCCTTCGTCACTGCTTGGGAGAAAGGCAATGCCACTGCTATTGTTGAAGGCTCCTCGCGAGCGTTCTGGCTCCATAAGCCAGCATATCAAGCGACATTTACTGTGCAGAATACTGGAGGCCTTTTCGGTGGTGATGTATGTCTAAAACTCCAACCTTGTTATCACCGATGCTGACCTTATTGGCTTGTGCCACATAGATCCCCCAACTATACGTCAGCTTCCCAGCGTCCGAAAGCGAACCGCCGAATGTTCTCAGGGGCTTTACAAACGTCGAGTTGAACCCAGGCCAGAGGACAAGTGTAACCATCACGCTCTCGAGATATGATTTGTCCGTCTGGGATGTGGAAAAGCAGGGATGGAGGAAGCCAAATGGCCCGGTTGGCATCTCGGTGGGTATAAGCAGTAGGAATTTGAAATTGAAGAAGACATTGGTTATCTGAGGATAGTATGTATTATCGTTGTCAGTGGCATGGACTTTAAACACTGTTCATCGTTACAGACTTACTGTTTGTAACGATCACTCTATTGTAGTAATGGAAGGAGTTCGTGTTGACCGGACTCTTTGTTTCCTCTTGTGAACTTTTCTGGTGATAATCGATTAATCAATCGTGCGGTCGAAATTAGTCTCATTAGTCTCATAAGTTCATGGGGACCATCATCATAATCCACGATTTAATGCTCAGAACTCAGTATTAGTAACTACTCATGCTCAGTGGTAGTGACCTTGAGAAAAATTCAATGCTTACACGGCTCGCCTTATGTAGAATATGACGGAAGCTGTTGGAAGGGGTCCGATGGGAAAGAGAACACTCTTCCTAACTCCGAGTCTCCGAGTCGAGGAATTGACACAAGCTAAACTTGGGGTTTAGCTTGGTTATACTTATGCCGGGAGAAGCCGAACTTGAAACTCAGCTCGGCTTCGAGGTTATTGAATAACTTTCCGTAACTTTCTCTCATCTTACCACCAAGAGCTCAATTTTTTCCTCCCCAGATGATCATCAAGCCGTCTGCAAAAACCGCATAGTTTTACGCCGGCATCTGAGGCATCCTTCGAGCACTTCCAACTATCCTTACATCTGGAAACATATTTCTTGAAGCGGCCCTAGGCTGTAGGCATGCACCCAGATACCCGGCTACCGGTTCATGTTCATCTCACTGGTCAGAGTGAAAATGGACAAATATTCCCTCAGAGTGGCGTACATTGGAGCAATCAATGGATGCAATGCTCGATTTCTGGATTTCTGGGAATGCCGCTGGTCGACATGTGGTCTTGCATGGGCTCCCAACATCGTCCGTCTTGCTGGGCGCTCACACCATCTCACACGCTCTCGGATCCACAATCGTGCTGTAGGTGCAGGACGAAGTTGTAAAGGAGCTAAGTTTACTTCAGGCTGTCGTCTTCGCATGGGGTGGAATAGGCGTTGATGCTGCGGTTTCGAATCGAGGATTCGCATTTTTAGGGCATCAACCTTGCCTCGGGTAGAAAGGTGAGTACTCGAGTCGTCATTTTCACGAAATTGATTCACATTGGGCGCTAAAATTACTTCCCAATGACGATTCGGTTTGAGGAAAGTACAATGGCTTGATGGCGTCGACAAAAATTGTCTACAATTCTTATCTTTGTCCCCGCCGCTGGTCTTGTGCCGGTTCCGATATGTCGAGCAAAGCGTTTTCACCTTGGCCCTATTTTTATCTCGAGCATCCCTTGGCGCTATTCCTCGCAATCTATGAATAGAAAAGGAACTCTCCTGGGAAGTACTTGGTTCTCTCTCCTCCAAAAGATTCAATATTCCCAAACACACAGCTCCGCAGTCCTCTTGGTCGTCTTAGCCTTGATGTTATTGTCAGAAATGACATGTAAATTACCCAGGAAATTGTCGCCATCCTTCGTTGTCTTGTGCGTGGACGACGACTTTTGGTGAGAAGTTGTCGAGCGACGAGTCTTTGCATGTTCTTTTTGAATATATTCGGAAGTTCTTCAGGCACTTCGAGCGCTACTCGTTTCTGAGATCATTCAAGTGTGGCTGCATCGTTTAGATATTCCCATTAATTTGCCAGCTCTTCGCTGCGGAGGTCGTGTGCTTGGAGCACGTAGCCTTCCTTGTGGTGTGTTTTCCTGTTTGCTCAGTCATTCTCCAATTCTTGGCAGTCTATTCCTATCCCAAAGTACCAACCGCCGGTGTGCATTATGCCTTTACGCACCTCTGATGCCAAGGAACAGACTCTTTTGAGTAATTTTACTCTCACTTCCTAATAATATCTAGGAGGTATTCAAGCTCTATAAAAGCTGGAATTTCGGCGTATTTTCTCTTCAGTTCCAACACTTGCTTCGCTATCAGATAAACACTCTCGCACTCTCTGATCTTACGGATATCTGATCAAAACATCATCAACATGCAATTCACCAAAAGCTTTGTCGCATTCATCCTTGCTGCTGTTCTTTCAGCAACCAGTGCCATCCCTGTAAGGATATTTTATTGTTGGATATAGCAAACCTCAATCTAATGCTTCTTGAAATGAATCCAGGTCATCCCCAAGGAGGGAAGCGCTCTTGTTGCCCGCGCTGACGGCGATCTCATCGCACGCGAGGTAGTCGGCCTCTCTGCTCGCCGTCACGGAGACTCCGGCGAAAGGGGCAACTCTCGTGGAAGGCGCCGCCACGGGGACTCTGGCGAGCGCGGTAGCTCGCACGACCGCCGCCGCCACGGTGACTCAGGAGAGCGAGGCGCTTCTCATGATCGTCGCCGCCACGGTGATTCTGGTGAACGGGGCACCTCTCACGACAGGCGCCGTCACGGCGACTCTGGTGAACGAGGCGCATCACATGATAGGCGCCGTCACGGAGACTCCCGCGGAAGGCGCGATCTTGCTGCCCGCCGTCATGGAGATTCTGGAGAGCGGGGTGTATCTCACGACCGCCGCCGCCATGGAAATTCTGGTGAACGCGGTACCTCTCACGACAGGCGCCGTCACGGAGATTCAGGCGAGCGAGGAGCGTCCCATGGAAGGCGCCGCCACGGTGATTCGGGCGAGCGCGGTGCCTCGCACGGTAGGCGCGATCTCGACGCGCGCCGCCACGGCGACTCTGGCGAACGAGGCGCCTCTCACGGCCGTCGCCGCCACGGAGATTCTGGTGAACGCGGTACCTCGCACGACAGGCGCCGCCACGGCGATTCTGGAGAGCGCCACAACTCTCGCGGACGACGCGACCTCGCTGCTCGCCGTCACGGAGACTCTGGCGAACGCGGCGCCTCCCATGGTCGTCGCCGCCACGGAGATTCTGGTGAACGCGGTGCCTCTCACGACAGGCGCCGTCACGGAGATTCTGGTGAGCGGGGATCCTCCCATGACCGTCGTCGCCACGGCGACTCTGGTGAGCGAGGCGCATCCCGCGGTCGTCGCCGTCACGGAGATTCGGGTGAGCGGGGCGCGTCTCATGGAAGGCGCGATCTCGAGGCCCGCCGCCACGGTGACTCTGGAGAACGAGGCGCGTCTCATGGCCGACGCCGCCACGGCGACTCTGGTGAACGCGGTGGTTCCCATGATAGGCGCCGTCACGGAGACTCTGGTGAACGAGGCGCATCCCACGACAGGCGCCGCCACGGCGACTCTGGCGAACGGGGTGAATCTCATGACCGTCGCCGCCACGGAGATTCTGGTGAGCGAGGCGCGTCCCATGGACGTCGCCGCCATGTCGATTCTGGAGAGCGCGGCTCTTCTCACGACAGGCGCCGCCACGGTGACTCTGGTGAGCGCGGCAGACGCCAGTAAATATTTCACGTCGAACCTAGTATCATCACAAATTCCTCGAATGAAAAATCTCATTACACACGCTACGCTTTGTCTTACGAATTTCCGAGCTCTCATTTATGTACCTGTAGGATATGGCGTTGACTCGCTCTCTGCCGCATGACTCGTACTTGATTATCGCATCTGTAAAAAATCCTGTATCTACCATTTTCGAATCGATTTGTTGTCTGTTCGTACAATTCGAGCTTATCTTTGGAACGTGCTGCATGCAATTCACTTTACGAATAACTAATAATGCTCAGTGCCAGCGCCTTACGATGAGCGCTTATATTCTCAATCGGCAGCAAGGCGCACTCATAGTCTCGTAACACGTGTAGAACTTCTAACGTTTCGAGACAAATAAACTTTATCATGTACGTAAAGACGTAGTAATTATCCACCCCCCGAGAAAAAGGTAAATTGTCCATGCATTCACTTTTGCAGTAATGGCCGAGAGATTGACGATCTTGCCCACGAGGATCTAACCTGGCTCAGTAAGTGGATACTATGGGGTCGGTCGTTACTGAAAGTATTGACCTACGAGCGACCTCAAAGCGCACTGATCAGAAGAGGAAGAACTGCAATGCCTAGCATTCCCCCGACGAGCTTTTTGACAGAATTGCCGCTGCTTGTGGTAGTGGGAGCAGGGGTGGTGGAAGTTGTATTAACGGGAGCAACCGTTGGGGTTGTTGTGGGGGGAGCCGTAGAGGTCGTCAAAGTGGTATTAGTTGTAGCTGTTGTGGAGGTGCTGTTCTCTGTCGTTGTAATGAGAGTTGTAGTTGGGCTGCTTGATGTAGTCGTCGTAGAGTTCTTAGTTGTAGAAGAGGTGTGACTAGTAGTGGTAGTATTGTGCGTTCCAGTAGACGTAGAAGTTCTTCAAGCATGTTTAGTCTGGTTGTAGAGCTGCGTACTATAGATTAGAACTTACTTCGGGACACCGCTGGGCGTATTGTGGCTAGTGAGGCTGGTACTGGTCGATGTCGATGTGGTGCCAGTCGTAGCAGTCGTGGTGGTAGCTCCTAGCACCCCAACGGCAGCAATCGACAGGATGAGAAGAGACTGGAAGCGCATGGTTGGAGTTCGAGTGGATATCAAGCGGGGGGAAAGATTTCCTTCGTTAGTGGGCTATATATACCAGGCAAATACTTCCAATGATAGTGGTGCGCGGTCAGATTCTAGATGAACGTTTGAACGATTTGTATTTTTAGGCATCGTGAATGTATGTAATGATGGAAGCGAATGTAGGTAAGGTGTCATAGAAAGCTAGCAAAGGTGGAAGGAAATTATCGGAGGAACTAATAGGCTGGGCTAGGCGATGACATTTGGCAGCGTGGAAGCGTCAAAAACGGTGGAATTTGGAGAACAATGAGGCCTAGGGCCAGAATTGCGCAAGGTGGCGAGGGTGGTGATCAATGCGTTCAGCATGTGCCTCCGTTCTTCATGCGATTTTTCGGCCATGATTGCCCCGCTTGCTCCCATGTTGTTAAATTTGGATTGGTATAAACGGCCTTGTATCTAAAAATAACGGTCAGCCTCGGCAATGCAAGGGAGTTAGAGCGAACCAACGTTTCGATATACTGAGTGGTAGGATAATTCGGAGGATCACACCCGATGTTTATAGAGTCCTTGAGCTGGTAAACTCGAATATAGTCAATGCTCATCGTCGCGGGGAACGTGATCTTGGTGAGGTCGATAGCAGCGAAGTTCATAGAGAACCCAAGATTGGCGATGAGGTACTAAATTTAAAAATGTCATGAGTGGCTACTGTCTCGTTTGAGGGATATTATTTGACACACCATTGGTTCTGCAGACACTTGACGGGGACCAATCTCCGTTAAAGTGTCTTGACCCATACCACTTCCGTACAAAGTCCAGGCTGCTTTACCATCGTTGATCCAGGTGATGTAACCGTCATCGAAGCTGTGGTGAATGATGAGAATGGAACAAGATGAAAAGATCAAGACGCACCCAGGCTTGTATTCAAACCCATAAACGGTGAAGCATTTCCCACCCAGCTCGTAGCAATCTGGATTGGTAAAGGAGAGACCGCTGGTTGTTTGCTGGTATACACCTACAGAAAAACATTTGAGTACAAGAAGACGTGAGGAGAAAATGCCACAGGTATACCTCCTACATATGTGTTTAGGACTGTATTCACAGGGTCGTACATCTTGATATTGGTAGCATTCTGCCACTCATAAGCTGCCTATATTCGTATTCAATATCAATTTTCTTTTTTGAAGCCAATTTGCCCACATTGTAGGGCGCCCATTGCGCAGATAGTGATACCTGACACAGTGACATTAGCTTCTAGACTTGAAACTATCTAAAACCGAAGCAATCACCTGTCCGCGGCCGTCTCCGTTGACCAGAGCTTCAAACACATCAATCTCGGGTGCCGCTCTTCCAACATAAGTACCATTTTTGTGCACTGGTCCTGGATGGGATTCTCCTTGACAAGTACATGCAGCTATAGAAGAACGTATCAGAGGAAGAAGAGGGGTTAGTAGAGTGACATACATAATCGCTGTCCAGGAAGGAAGGACTAGAGGGACACCAAATCAGATGACTTCCACGAAAGATGACTGCTGCGCGCTGATTACTGACCAGAACACCATCATGAGAGGGATCCCCATTCTGAACGGCAGCCGGCGGCGTTGCTGTACCTGGGTATGTTTGATTTGGAAGAGTGCCAACGTCGCAACTGTCATACGTGTAAGGCCACTAAAAGGGAAGTCTTTATGAGACGTAGTCAAAACAGAAAGATATCGTTCACATACAAGACCATCCAAGGAAGCTCCGAATCCAGCACGACCTAGGAAGTCGCGATATAAGTCGTAAGGATGAGTAAAAAAAGCGCAATAACTGACCCAGATTTCCCATTGCCCATCTAAAGAGAAATGTTTTCGTTTAGTGCGTTCGAGAAGAAGCATGATAGCAGATAAAACTTACACAGCAGGCCACAAGCCACTATTTTCAGGATGATGTTAGTACGAATGCTGAGGTCTGACGCGCATGTAACAATTGACTTACCTAACTGAGTTCGAACCTGGAAGGGTGACAGATGCTGATAATCATCGTTAATAAAGGTGGCTATAAGAAGGTCGAACAGAAAGCTAATTATGTACCTTCGATAATACCGCCGGTAAAGCAAAATTTGTTCCTGTACAAATTCAGATCTCAGAAATCGTGGATTCTTAACCACCATATAACATACCAGCTTTGAACCTACAAGTATGAGTTATCAGACTGTAACTAGCTCATCTGTGAGACCAAGAACGCACCATTCCAGACATATAGGACATATTGTGGTTGTTTATCGGGTCGACCTCTCTGATTGTGAGCCGAAGTGAACCGTCTTGGGTGGTCGCTAGAAGTTGACGCAAAAATAGATAAGCAATGAGTTTTCCGAGCAGAAGCATGAGGAGTTTGAGCGCCATACGTTCGCTAGGATCATACCACTCCAAATCGTTCTGTAGAAACCCGATATGTGTCCATTAAGAGATAGAACACAGAACAGAGAGATAAGACGATCAACGCACAGTGCCCCAATAATGCAAGTCGACCGCCTCCCAGAATGGATCGTCGCCAGGATAAAAAGTACGTCCATCCACGTTGAACTCGTCCGAGAACACAAGAACATACTCGTCGCTGGAGCCTGGAGTGTACGACGTTCTAGAATACGCGGATGCGGGAGTGTCATGGTCTATGAGTTGAAAATTCGTAGGGAAATCGGGAACTTGTCCTGAAGCATTGGTCCCCCCTAGGTTGAAGCCGCCTTGCGTTGTTTGAGATTTCTTCGTAAAATGCGAAATAATAGGGTATCCTGCCAACGAAAATAGGTCAGAAGTTCCAATAATAGGGGAGGCGTGTAATCAACTCACCGGCACTATCCAAGTTACGGTTTCTCAAACAATCGGCAGGAAAAATGGAACGACAACTCACAATAGCATAGCACACCCGGCGGTGAGAATAAAGAGACATCCAAGGTTCGCAATACCACGAGCAGTGAGCACACTTCCACCCTTATCCACCTTCCTGTCGCGTATAGGGTCTGGTGTGTGTAGGTAGTCATCGGGTTCCTTCGTGTTGACGTCCAGGGGTAACCCCCATGCCAGAGGCGAGGGTGCTAGCGAGTACTTCATACAAGTCAGACGTGTATTTCGAGCAGCACTTGAAAGGACACACCTTGACCGATGCGGAGCTCTACTCATTTCTACGTGTCAGACGACGAGCTCTCTGAAACCGACGGGCCTACCTGAACACTTCCACGAGAGCTTGATCCACTGGGCCTTGGTAGGTCGTCATCTCGAAGGAGAAGACTTGAGGCAGAGGCGTTGCTTTGAAACCGGCCACTCATCACTTGAGGCGTGAAAGTTAATCCAGGTTGAAGGATTGGTTGAAATTATAAGTGTAGAAGATTAAGGTGAATGAGGTCCCGTAATGACTGTCGAGGTTGAATCAATATCGCAAACTGGAAGTCAGGATAGGTGAGGGTATCAAGAGGAAAGTGGTTTGGAAACAAAGTGATGTGGAGCGTATCAAGCTGCCAGCAATGATGTTTCCAGCTCGACTTTTCCAAACAAAATAGGGGTCCTCAAATATTTTACGCGTTACATACGGGGTTAATGGACTATTTTAGGTCTTGTGTGCGCCGAGTTCCAACACGCTTGAACATCGACAGAAAATGTCCACCTTGCTCTCGAGGGGTCTAGATAGCCTCTGCTTGAGGTGGTTGGGATGGTAGTATTTTTTTATTCGGACAGCGAAGTTGCGTTTAGTGCGATGAGCGAATGATCGACAGACCCTGATGAACCTCAGATCCGCAGCCAATTAACATCCGGTTGGCATCGGATTGTGCCCCGAAGCTGCGTGAATATTTCTGCCTGATTTCCCTCGAGTTCAATCGATAATTTTGTATGTGCATTGAAGATTTCGACACCTGAATGCACCAAGGATACACTTACATGACTGCGTTACTGACCGCGCTCAGCCTTGGGAAGTTGGACCTGCTCGGGCGGGCTCCTGATACATAGACAGCATGCTGGGATGATGATTAGAGGGTGAGTTGAAGGAGCACCCGACTCGGCCGCCCCGATTTTCAGCCGCATGATGCGAAAGACCGGAAATGGCTCGTGCACCTTCAGCCGGGAGCCCTTCCGGAGAATCTCCAATGTGGAAAATAACTGGGTTACTATTATTAGTCTAGAAGTGCAACCGAGTGAGAAGTGCAACTTCATGGTTTGCGACATGTTCCTGTTATGCCTGAGCCATAAAAAATATTCAGCAAATGTATATTCACTAGAGAATCCTATGTATAACATTTTTTTGTGGAGAACTTCATGCGGTTGAGTACAAGATAGAAAATATATACTTTTTTGATACATGTATGCGATGGTGATGGTCAGGAACATGTGGACGGCTTCGAATGAACACTCCAAATTTTTTCAGAGGCAATACAGGCATACTTATACTACCAAGATGTGGTGATTAAATGAAAAGAAACCTCGATGACACTAAGAAATTGAAGGATTACTGCAAAGGGGTGACAGAGAGTGACGAACTAAAAGCAAGTTCAAAGGCCGACCAGATGACCCTGAGCTGCCGGCGAGAGCCGCTTTCGTACGGCTCTTACTCGGCTGATGGCGGAGGTTCAAGTGTTAATGTGACATTCCGTTACTCAATGGTTGCATATCCCAATTTTTTGATCCCAAACTTCTGCAAGCCCCGGGAGAGGCAGAATAAATCTGTAAAATCGAAGAAATTTAGGGAACCTAGAGTTACCAATAGTAAGCTCTAATCCCAATTCCGACACGACCAGCATGAGAATTGAGAGCAGGAGGGGCAAAATATAAAAAAGTTGCACTTCTAGACTAGTAATAGTACATGAGGAAGATAAAGAGATTATATTCAACGTCAACCTTATTGAGCTGATTAAGAATTCACTTGAGACCCAGGCCTGTTGCTTCACTCGAAATATTCAAGACTTCCGTCGTTATAACCTTTTCGAATCGAATGGAAGCGAAGGCAAGGGGGATGGCGTTGAAATCGCCCCAGACATGGTGTTTCTGTATATCCGTTCCACCATAATGCTCCGAATCATAGTACCTGCAAGGCCTAAACATATGGCATAGGCGAATATCGTCGTATGGATGTAGATAGCGATGAGGATGGCGATGTTCAGTGACATGGTGCTCTTGATTAGTACAGATATTAGCCGAAAATCAATTTGGAACGCTCAGAAATCCCAACGAACAACAAGTATGCTTGGCCGTTCTGAAATATATGTTTTGAGAATCTGGGAAGTGCTGACCAAATATGGTGCCCTTGAACTTTTGAAAGCCCATGGAATCCACGAAAGAGCGTTGTTAGACTCTCCAAGCCAGTGCGAAGAACAAAATCGTGTCGTTAACCGCTGGGATGATGGCCCCGGCGCCTAGGTAGCTCGGATTTCCGCCATCACCGATACAGTAGTTAGTAGGGCCGATATTGACACTGTGCGACAAGGTCAACGCAGCGATCAACAGTGCGAACGAGGCGCCGAGAGTCGCAATCCACATAAACACCAAAAAGTTGGCCATAATCTTGCAGTCGATGTACAAGGCTCGAACGTGTAAGAAAAATATCAGTTCTGAGCTTGGAATTGCGATGACGTAGAAGACTTCGGAAAGCCTGATGTGGAGGTCGCAGCATTTGACAAGAGTTGCTGGGAGATAAATCAGACTTTTCAGTAATCATGGATAACTGAAATCAGGACTTACCGTTCACTAACACCGTCTCAAGAAGATAGGCGAGTGTAAACCAACTAAGAAGATATGACTACTCGAAGAAAACTTGATATATGCAAAGATATGCTTACCGGGACAAGAGGTGCACCACCATAGGGAGGTTGATTGGGTTCTTTTTGATAAGATAATAGTCGTCTGCAAGGTGAGTCACGATGTCCCATATGTATTCCTAATAGAGAAAATCTGCTTTAGAAACGAGTAATCTAGCTATTGCAATGTGAGATGTGATACTCACAGTCGTGACAGAAACGACAACGTAGTTCACGATTGTCAACTGGGAGTCCAAGTGTTGCCACGGCCCACCAAATTGCAAGCCTGAGCCGTGGGCCGTACCAAGTGGCTCGGCCTAGGCCGCGGCTCTACAGGGGTACGCAGCTGAGAGCGAGCGCGACGTTGCCTACGCTCTCGTATGCGTCTCTACGCCGCAGAGACCTCAAATGTGAAGTCTCGTTGTACGTTTAGACGGTATGATAGGTCGCGTATGTGCGTGGGGATACAGAGGCATTGGCGATGTTTCAATGCAGCGTGTATAGCGGCTTGAGATTGAGGCGGCGGACAAGGACAGTAGACAGAGGCGGATGAGGATGAGTCCAACGTGATGGGACATTGGCGTTGTATTCACGTCATTTCGCGGATACGCAGCGAGCTGCGATGTCGGTACGATGATGCCCAGGGGGTGACGCAGTGACGTGGTGCAGAGATCCAGAGCCCCTGGAGACAGTTGCACAAGAGACATAGAAGCTGTTGTAGCAGGATGCTGTTGAGCGAGAATGCGGGGGTGAGGATGAGTGAGAATGGATGAGAGTAAGGGTGCGTACCTAGTGGATCTCCCGCTCCCACGGGTCTGCCCCGTAGTCTCCTTCCCCCAGTCCATCATATTCCGTGGTCTCGGAGGTAGTTGACACGAGGGAGATAAACGAAACGGTAGACAATGTGACAGCTAACGGCAAAATGGTAGACCTGTTCCAGTTTTTCCCTTAAGTGGCAGTGCGGAGTACAAACATCCCTCTTTCAGTAAAGGGCCAGTGGATTGTTGACCCTCGTCGCTGCTACTGCTCCTCGAGCCCCTCATCTCGACGTCATATTCAAACCATCCTCACCCATACGAAGTAATTTTCTACTCTTTGGCTCCCCTCTGTGGAGCGTGGTTGCCAACTGACATCACACGGCAGCGACACCTTGCGTTATTTGTGCAGCGCACCGCCACTTAAGAAGAAAGGCGAAGAGGTCTACCATTGTGAGTTGAAAGTAAACCACCGATGACGTAATCGACGGCGCGTCTCGGCGACTGACGAAAATTGATGGGAGGCCTAGGCCCTCATAGTTATACCAAAATACAATGCAGCGAGTAGCTTCCGCCCGCAGAAGACATTATCATCGGAGAGTTCATCGAATACATCTTCTCATACTCGAGCCACCAGAGTCTCGCCGCGAGATGTGGAATTTGAGGAGAGCAAGGATAAATGCTGCATTCCGCGTGCGAGGATCGAGAAACGCCAACAAATGCATTATGTAAGCGCAACTCCGAAGTGTCAGGAAAATTGAACCTTCGTCTTTCCTTCCTTGTTGCCCTCAAGAATAGTGTCGAAAGTTCTGGATCTGGTGGCGACCAAACTGTTGACCGCGCAAAGTGTCATCTCAAGAGTCAGCAGCACCAAAATAACTTCTTACTCAGGTCATTGGACAATCACCGCGACATTCAATTCCAGACATACTGTCTCTTGGGAATCCATGATTTGCACCGCATAACCATGAAGGTGATCTCTATTCTGAGAGCCGCAGCTTTCTTTAATTTGTTTTCCGCCGCCACCGGCGCTTTCGCTCCATTCTTCATGAATGCGGTGTGGTGAGCGTCTCGTGAGCCAGGTTAGACGCCCACGACTTGCCTGTGGTCTACGACCAGGAATTTATTGCGGTGCATAGCTATCCTGAATATGTGTCTTTTATCTCCATATCTAAATCTTTGATTAGGTACTTGCCAGGATGAATTGGTCTCAATCAGGTCTTATGTCGCCGATGTGGGTGCAAGTCGGAAGGAGACCATTCGAGAAGATCGCTTCTGGTGGTAAGTTGAGTCTATCAATACAAACTAGGTGGTAGTGAGTTTTTACGACGTTGTCTCAGATATTGGACATCCTGTGCAATGCGACCCCGGCAAGATACATATTGTTGCGACCATACCGCACCTTGTACCGCACTCATTATGGTGAAGTTACGCATTTGAATTACTATATCACAACTTCTAATCCTATTGCATTAGTCAACGCGCCATGTTTTCTCTCATGCACCAGCTGTAGTAAGTTTCGACTACGGAGAACAGGTTTAAGTTTGACTGGTTGATTAATTCAAATGCCGCAGTCCGAGTCCTAATTTTTGCACACCCTTCAATCCTTGAGGATTTTTGTGTCTTATGCTCAACAATTCTCTTCGATATCCAATGACTTACTGTAGCGCACTGATGGTATTCCAAAGTTCGCGGAACATTTCTAAGCTAAGTGGAATCCACGACGCCGTCGTAGGACATTTTGCCGTGACCGGCACTCGCCGACGCCGTGAGCAAGGGCGTCTAGATACGGATGCACGTGCGTAGATTATCATCCTTTTGCTCAGGCTTGTCCACCACGCAGCATCTATGTATTGATTCTCCGCCTCCAACGCGGGGAACGCATGGCTTCTGAAATGGACTCTCGCAATGTATTCGGCATTACGCGGGGACAATTAGATTTCGTGTACACTCGGCACAATCTCAGACTGGACTCCTCTATCTTTCAAGACTGCGACATGGATCTCTTTAGATCTGAAGCCCGATCTCCCGGCTTCTTATCTATATTTGGAATCCAAGTACAAGTCACTCTAGCCCGGACTCTCTAACACTACAGACTTGAGTTCTTCATTAACGATATCTATACCTTTACTAACGTATAATGCACTGCCAGGTGCTTGGTCAACATGGCACCGCTGCGGAGATGGACGACCATAAATTTGGAGTCATCCTCGAGCTAAATAGAACCCGTCCTTCGTTCATTCAACAGTCACTCACTACTCGCTCTCTCAGAGATTCTGCAGCTTTGCGACGGAGTGGACATGGATTACGACGAGGTGACAAGAATTCTACACTCCCCTCAATAATACCGCTTATTATCTGTGAATAGGTACTTCCGTCAACTTACTGCAGCCGCGAAGATTCGCAGGGCCATTTCATGGGAGTGAACCAGATGATAGGCACTCAAATCAATGTTGCAATTGGTAAGACTGGCTTTCTTTTCTTCTTCAACAACTAGATATAATATATTGCTACTGAAGGTTATAGCGGACAGCAATGTTCGACTTTTCAGAGCGGATCATGGCAACAAGAAACGTTGAATTTCTTCCAACCGCTACCATTGAATGAGGAAGCTCACCAAGGTATGTCACTTCTCTTTTGTGTCGTTAAAATTTTGTTCAATTGAAAGCATTCTAGAACAACACACTGACCAGCAACTCCACCGCGACCTTCAAAAATTTTTGCTTGGAAATCGAGACTTATTGAACTCTCTGTTGGATTGCACTCCTACCTCAATGGCCGAAATTCGGAACGTCTTCGAACTTCATCAGCTGCAACAGCGCGGCTTGTGCCACCCTCGCGCTACCTTGGACGAAATATTTCGAGGCTTCAAGCCTGTCATAGGCACACCTTCTATCCGACAGGAGAGCGACAATAGAACGGCTCACGGCTCAAGTGTCATACTTTGTCCTTTCAGATTTTGCGCAGGACACTTTACGAGAATGGCTGGTCTTAAAAGTAAGTCTAACGCACGAGAATAATAATTTTATTTAACATGTAGTGTAGACCACATTTCGGCTCACTTCAGCCTGACCCCGCAGCAATGTCCTCGTTGTGGCGGGTGCTACTCCGACGCCGCTATTAAACGGCATGTGGGCAATTGCTGTAAAGCTAGCGCCAAACCCGGCGACCACCGCGGCCTTTAATTTTCTATGGGAAAAGATGTAAAGTAGATGTGTTATAAATGGCGTAGTAATAACAGATGTATATAATATGTACAGTATCTTAGCTTGACTTTTCTCTGTAGTTGTGCAACAACATGCTCCGACCTAGTATTTATACACGGCGAGTACTGTACATTTCGACCAAGTGTTCAGTCATATACCATTTTGGCTCGTGAACTGAACACTTGGTCCAAATGTCACTGGTCATTTTGAGCTGTGCACACCCCCGTTTTAGCAAGGTGTCATAGAAAAATCTGCCTTCATCATTGAATTAACTCCAATATAGCATTTTTACTAGATTTGCACCGGAAAGCACTGGATTTTTGGGTCCCGACTCCGAAATCTCAGGCTCTTTGGCTCACTGTGAACGCCTATTCAGTCCAGTCATACGTCATTCCTGTCTATGAACATTACTTCCAGTGAACACTACGTGTAATATGCATACCCTTTGAGCACTTGGTCAAAATGCTTACCGTAATTGAACTGTAGAAGTCAGTGGTTCAACTCGTTAATAAGGGGCACAATCTATCGCCAAAACCTGTGATCCTGACGTTAATTTGATTGTGGGCCAAGAGAAGATATGGAAAGTATGATTGTACCAGAAATTCAATGAAAAGGATGTGACGAAGTCGAAATAACCAAATGGTTCCTCCAATAGACTTGCTCGGTCGGAGTTTGCATCAATGGTTTACAGACAATGGGTGACTTCCCGTAACGCTAACTTGAATATTCAACTCTAAATTCTTGGCATTAAGGGTCCTTGGCCGATTTGCCGTGTCCGAAAATGGATGACAGGATTCAAGACGATGAATTCAAGTTGTTTCTAAACTTTAAATCTAGAGAGAGGGTCCCTACCCCTTCTCTAGATTTCTAAACGCCACTTGATTCTTGAATAGGAAATATCCCCTGCCAAGGTTACCGTTCCTGTCCTTCGGTGTCAATTGCGTCATGCGCTCCTCTGGATACCTCTCATCCTCGACAGTGTAAGAGACTTTGTGCGAACTCATGAATAACTTTGTTATTGCTTGCACATGAGTTTCAAGCGTTGCAATGATGCGGCATTTTACTGAGGGAGTGAGTCCAAACGCTGAAGGGACCGGGAGAACTTCCAATTTTGGGTTATTCGAGTTGATTCAACTTAGAAAACATAACATCGTTACGGTTTGTAAAGGTGAATAAAAAAGGTACCGTTGTCCTTAATTTTAAACTCCGTAAATGGAATCTAGAGTTAGATATTCAAGTTTTTCTTACGGGAAGTCACCCAATACCTGCTGTGTTTTCTGCGAGCGAATTTAAATTTGACAGAAGTTTCCCCATGCCCAGAACACGGCCGTAGCCGCCCAGGAACGAGCACAGCATTTGCAAGTCAAACTTGCCACGCAATTTGTTCAGCCATGCAACAGCCATGAGTCACTCCCCACTCCCTACTTCAAAGAATTCTAGAGGTAGATCACGTCAATTAGGCGACTAGGTGGGTGAAGTCTCTACTCCTACCATTTTTTGATACAAGCGAAGGCTAATAATGTCTATCTCATCGACGTACTAACAGGCCCTTGGTGCTCCGACTCGTGGTCATGTCCAACAAGTTCAGCTTCAAGAACTCTGTGATCTTCGGTGGTAATTTTACCGCTGCGAACGAGGTTCGAGGGGACAATGGTGCGTTGCAGTCTTGCTCTAAGCTCGAGCATCTGGCTTTAACCAATCTGCAGGACGTCAGATGCTCTCTCAATCTCCTTACGTTCAAGTGCATGGCGCTATCCACGACTCTGGACAACGATACCCACCATCAGAATGTCATCCAGGTACTAGAGAAGATATTCTCCGAATGGCTGAGACTTGGGTAGACAAATCGCTGAGCGAAAGCGAGTCAATGCTATTCTGGTTGTCTGGACCCGCTGGAGTGGGCAAGACAGCGATAGCCCAGAGTCTGCAAAATTCTTCAAGGATTAGGTCGGCTTGGGGGAGATTTCTTCTTCTCACGCTCAGTAGCTGGGCACGGCAATTTTCATACCCTTTTCCCTACTCTCGCATACCAACTCGGTATAATATATCCGGAATTTGGTTTCGAGCTTGATGCTGTCATGAAAGAAGATGCATCTGTTCTTACGAAGAATCTGGAGGTCCAGCTCAGGCAATTGCTTGTCAATCCCTTAAACCGAGCAGAGAACAAGCCTGATACCCCTTTTGTTCTTGTGATCGATGGCCTTGATGAAGCTGGTGGCGAAGATGACCAAATCTCCTTCCTCCATCTCTTGGCTTGGCACTTCCTTCCCCATCGTCTTCCTCTCAAGATCATAGTGACTAGTCGTCCCGAGCCATGGATTAAAAGCTCATTTGCCACCAACCCTCTACGTCTGCATACACACAACCATTTCCTGCGCCGCACATCTCAAACCGACGACGACATTCGAACCCTTCTCATCTCGAAATTCGCAGAAATTCAGGGAACGCACGATCTGATGAAGAATCGAGCGGAGAGCTGGCCACCTTGCGAAATCATTGATGACATCGTCGACAAGGCGTCCGGCCAGTTCATATATGCCTCGACTGTCCTCAGATTCATCGCGGACCCAAATGGCAATCCGGCTCAAAGACTTCTGTGGATCGTGAATGCATGGTCACGGTCGCCTTCAAGGAATGTTAAGCCTGACTATTCGCCTTACTCTGCACTTGATAATCTGTACCAGCATATTCTGTCGACGTCCTCGAATATCGAAAATACTCTTGCATTGCTCGGGGCATCAATTGCCCATGGCATTGACCGTAATCGGTACCTCCCCATTGTAAGTCTATACATGTACATTTGACTATTTCGACTAATATGTCTCTGTGGCAGTGGTTGAAATCACCACCATCTCCATCGATCGCTTTATTGGAAAAATTGCTTATGCTACGAGAAGGGGACGGATTCTTGGCTGTTCGGATGATACAGTCATTGGTGGAGATTTTACCAGACGGTAGTATTCAATTTTATCATAAATCGTTCCAAGATTTTATTCTGGACTCTAATCGCTCTGGAGAATACTTCACACTTCCTTTGGAGAACATTGTGATTGTTGATGCAATTCTCCGTGAACGCTTTTTTGTGCACCTTCGATCAAACTAACTTATTGTCTACAAGTCGTAAAAATATAAACGTTCCAATCACATCAATAATGTCGAGCGACTTATTAATGGAGGCGCTTGCTGCAGTTGATCGTAGGCCGCATACTGCAGTAATAATGGCCTACAGACCAAATAAGCGCTCAGTAAGCGCCTACAAACCGATGACAATAATACACACTACTCTACTCTGCGACACCCTTCTACTCCTACTCTCCAATGGGATGAATGGTCCCCTGGCTTGATATGTCAACGACTTGTGATGCCGATATCTGAGTCCTTTTAAAATGAAGAGCAGAAGGTGGTACATGGGACTGGGAGGACTGGGATGGGAGGGTAATCGTTCCGGATTTGGTATGTCTGTAAAGATGGGTCACCAGTACATTTATAATCATGAGGCCAGGATATGCTGAAAATGCGCCATAAACAATTGGAAACGATGGGGTGCTGATAAGGACGACAGATACGATGTTTGTAACCGTTATACTCCTGTTAACATTTCGTTGTCGTTAGTATAATGATAAGTTTGAGTGAGACTGAGACCTTATTCCTTACAAGATGTACGCTTGGCCATGCTGGAGAAACGACTTCGAGAATCTCGGAAGATATTGAGCAAAGATTATAGTTTTGAAATTACCGTAAATTCCAATGTCTGCACACGAAACTCGGAGGATTCTCCAGGCCAGCGCAGTGAAGATGAGCGTGTCATTGACTGCAGGGACTATGGCAGATACCATCAGATATTTTGGATCTTGGGGGGGATCGATACAATAGCGCGTGGGTCCAAGATTGATACTTTTAGCGACCGTAGATGCTGCAATCAATGGCGCCACAGACGAACCAACGCTCGCAATCCACATTAACGTCAAACAAGCAACTATAGGCTTGTTATCGATATACACGGCGCGAACGTGTACGTAAAACAGGAGTTGCGAACTTGGGAATGCAAGGATGTAGATGACCGTTTGAAGCTTTTTGACAAAATCACAACGGGATCCAAGCGGAGCGGCTAACTTGATGTTCAACAGCACTGCAAGGTTCGTAAGTAAGGAAAGACTCACAGTTCGTGATCAGTACTAAGACGAGGTATGCGATTGTAGTCCAGCTATTATATTCAGATTACAAATTTAGTTCCAATAGTAATACGCAATCGATGCTTTACCGTGAAATGAAGTAGACTACGGTGGGAAATTTGATCCGATATTTCCTTACAAGAATATAATCATCTGGAAGATGGGTTATAACATCCCATATTTGAATCTGCAGGAAGACATTCAACAAGATATTATTCAACACTTTCTAAACACTTACAGCGACAGAGGCTATTGTGATATAGATTTCCATTGTCAATTGAGCGGCAAGGTCGGGCGGCAAAAAGGCCATAGGCGTGAGCGGGTTCAAAACGGTAATGACGAGTGAGGAGACATTGGCCGGTAATAACAAGAAAGAATTGATAGAGGGCATTAGTAATCTGGAAAGAGATATCTAGGAAGAAAGATTGGTAGGGAGGGAGACAGTGTCTCTGATACGACCCCATTATATAGCCTGACAACAGTATTATAGAAAGTATCTTCTCTTGATCTTTAATAGCACCATATAACACGCTCCACATTCTATGATATCTATTTCAGGTAGATACACACCTTTAAAAACACATCTTTTGGAGTGCAGAGTTCCTGATGTACATCACTAGTTGAAGTTGGGCATCGACCTTGACCTCGCACTAATGAAAAAGATTGATCTTGATGGATTTTATCTTTATTCATTCATGCACACTGTAGGCGCATATTTTTTTCTTTCAATTACACCTGGAACAGCGTGGGCGTGACCTCCGTGGTGTATTCCGATGAAATCGATCCATCAGCACCCTTCCCAGGTTGGCAAACTTATTCAGACCAAAGGCTATCCTACACCGCCGCGATCATTGATACGTCCCAAGACATGAGAACAAATGCACTACATATCGCAAGACGCGCGAGTGAGGCGTAAATATATGCGAAACATCAACACCGAGAACGTTATATGCCGTGGATCGACGAGGATCAAATTTGGCTTGACGGGGCTTTCTTTCATTCTTCTGGTGCTAATCTTGCCCCAATCTGCACTCAACTGGGTACGTATCCGCACAGGCAATAACCAGGGCTGGCTATTTTGAGACCAGATAGAAGCCCTGTATAATCCGCTTTTATACGTAGGACGGGGTACATACCACATTTCATTGAGAGTTGAGAAACATGCAAGCTGTTCCATAATTAAACAATTTTCATCAGAGGAAAGTTCATCAGAACTTAATAATAAAATATGCATATAAGTACCCGCAAAGGCGTTCGTTGTGCCGCAGCAATCCAATTCAATCCAAAAATACCATAATTTCCGACACTTCAAACGTGAACGTCTCTCTCGATCAAGATCAAGGAATAGCCATGGATCAAGTTATACAACATATCGAAGCATTGACTGAACTGCTCACGAGACGAAGTGAAGGCCAGAAGTGATTATTGTGATTCATTTAGCGCAGAGGCGCGTTGATAAGAACACAGCGTCTCTGGAATCATCGAGGGAAGTGGACACAGAGAGAGAAGCAATCCGCGAGACCTCGCGCCAAATTCGTAAGAGGAATGCAAGTACCATAGTAGTCCAACGTAGAGCCGGAAATAGAAGTAGACAACGAACGCTGGAATAAGGCATCCCATCCCATCTTCTTGACTTACAGCTTCTCCCAGGGACCAAATATCGGGCCCCGATGACGATTCTCCGTACTCCGTACTCCGTATTCTGTCCGCTCAACAGAGGAGACTCAAGAGACTCAGCGTGGACGATTGAGTTTCAAACAAGCGGGCGATGATTCTT
>MU155288.1:0-67896 GCA_015484465.1 Pholiota conissans
TCGCTCTTTATCATGCTATGTATGTCGTTCGGCAATTCGTCGCTTTTTCTGATCGCTAACGGAAAGAGTCGCGCCCAGAACCATTGTGGTCGCTTTGATTAGCTCGTCTTCAGAGTCGCTCTCGTCATCTTCAAGGATATACCATGCAGCTTCTGTGTCGGGATCCATATTGCAGTACAGGCACGGGTGCACTGGGAGCTCCAATGATAAAATGTGGAATAAAATATTCCAATACCTAACGGATAGCATCATCGATTAGATTTGAAGGAATATAATATGAATTTCAATGTCCGAACGTGTATATACAGCAATATTTTATTCCACAAGCTTACGGAGAGTCACCCAGTATTCAACCACTCCCCGTTCCGCTCTTAAATCCCACTTCACAGAATAAAGCAAAATGCGACCTCGTAATCTCATCCAAACCTCAAAACGCGTCGACGCGTCTGCGCAGCACCCCTATTTCCGGCTTATATCCGCCATCAATGTCAACAAAACGTTCGCACCCTCTGTCAGTGGCACGCGCATCCATCCATCCTCCTCTCCTTCCTGTCAACCGCTCCCATGCACACTCACATCTGCATCATTCAACATCAGCATCAACGTCACCACCGTCGCCGGTATCTGCGCAACTCCCATCAATGAAAGTCCTGCCGAAATTTACTAGTACATCCACGGTCAATTCAATGTCACTGAATGCGCAGGCGAATGCTATTTCAAGGCCAAATGCGATTGACGGCAGAAACCCTCATGTAACTGCCCTTCAGGATGGACACATCTCATCTGGAAACACGACAGAGAACGTAATCTCAATTGCAGCAACGTCGCCGTCAACTTCAAGGGCATCGTTGACCTCACTTCCGATTTCGCTCGGCGCTATTGCTCAGACAGGAAATGAGTCCACAGCCTCTGCAGCGCAGTTCTATGGTTCTGCACGACGGACCGCGTTTGTCCCTGATCCCGCTGACAAGCATCTGATGCTGTTTCGCAATCCTCCTCCATACACCAGGCTTGATGAAAAGCTCACACAAGAAAAAGAGCGTAGATCGCAGCCAAGGTCGAGGCTATCGAAAAGTCTAGACGGCGAAGCTTTAATAAACCGACACGAAAAGTGGGCTTTAACTGCCCTGCAGACCATGAAGAACAAAACCAATGTAGAGATGAAAAGTACGTTCGTGCAAACGGTGCCGTCACTCGCTACTTCGATACCACGAAGAACGTCTTCTATCCTGCATTCTTTGCCCTCGTTCGCTGCCTCATCCTCTGCATCTACGATGGAGCCTACTTCAGTACAAGGTTCGCGCAACCCATTCCGGAAGCGTGTGCTCTCTTACCCTGATATGCCGGCTTTCGGAGGTGGTGCAAGTATGCAAAATAGCGACAAAGCCAGCTCTACTTGCCTACCAGATTTCGTTTCGATGTCGAAAACGGCAATGAAGGCCTCAGAGAATTTGTCGAGAGATCTATCGACGACTATGGGACCACGAACAAAGAGCAAGTTGAATCCCAAGCCTAGAACAAGCATGCCCTCGGCCTCGGCTTCAAACGTCTCATCTGTTCCATCTACTTCATCTGCGGCAAGCAGGAGAGAGAAAAGGATTCCACTCTTCTCTCCAACTACAAGCACCAACTCCAGGCCATTGATGCCAATCTCGGCGGTGAAGGTACCCATTTTGCCCGACGATGTGCGTCAAGAAGCGCTGCGACGGGAGACAAAGCAGATTTCGCTTTTGTCGAGGAAGAGAGATAGACCCGCTGAAGATGGACAAGATTTACAAGAACCAGCAACTAAAAAGGTGGCAAGGTCAACATCGATGGGAAAAATCAAGACAAAAGACAGAGAAATGGAGAAAGCGAAGGCATTTGACTGGGCAAGTTGGGGTAAGACGGGGTTACCTTGAGCCATAATTTCCTTCTCCATTTATCTGATATATATATATATATATACTCGAGTAATGTATTGCGATATATTATTCTCGCACGAAAGAGCACCTGGCAGATTGGACTTCACACGTAAGTACCATACGTTATGAGGTTGTTCATGCTATACTATTGATAGGCACAGAAGTCCAACTTCATGGTTTGCGATATGTTCCCATTGTACCCGAACTACAAAAGATATCCAGTGTATGTGCACCTACTGGAGATACATTGTACAATATGACATATCTGTTTGTAAAAAATCGGGATGCAGAACAACATGAAGGCGCAATACTTCTGTATCTTGTAGTGTATGCGGACCGAAGCAGCCGTGTCGCCAAATTGCTTGTTCGTCTAACTTGTCTGTAAACCATCACTTTTTCAACGCTCTATGGCCCCTGTTGCTCGTTGTCTTACTCGCACTTTTAAAACACCCCAGTTTACTCAATGTGCGACCAAAAATCATCAGCATCGCGCTGCATTCCACTTAACCTCAACGGCGAAAGATATGGTGGCTCCGCCAGACCCAGTTTCACACATGCGACCTATAATCTATGACGATCCGCCTGTACCACAGCCTGACGGTGCCTATGTGAGGCACCCATACTCGCTTTCTGAATTCGAGTCTGCAGCGGGCGGAGGCGGAAGTGTTGTAGTGGGCGACAATGAGCTACAGTTTAAGCTTTTGCGACAGCGTTTGGATGCCTTGCATCAGAATTTCTGGCTCGACGTAAGCTGACTCTCGGCGATTGCGTTTTATTGTATAGCTCATCAGTATTTCATATATATAGAGCAATACGCGCTTTTATTCAGCGAAGCAAAGTGTGCTGAACAACCTCCCGGAAACCGCGACAGTGAGGGATAAAGAGCAGGCACTGTCCGTGTTCTACAAGAAATGGGTCATGCAGGAAAAGGAGTTGACGGACGCATACACAAATGAATGGCGGAGAAGGAATACACAACTCATCGCATTATCTGCACGCGTCGAATTTGCAAAGCTAAAGGGCTGCGTTTCCTCATTTCTTAAAAGCTCTTAATTGCCAGCCTTTCACAAAACCGTTACTCATATTTACAAAATGATATGTACGAACGCAACAAAATTATTACACAAGCGGAAGGTTATGAATACTGTTGTTCTTCCTCAACTTCGCATTCCGCCAATTCAAGGATGCGTGCAAACACGTCATCAAGCACAAGCTCACCCAAGATATCCTGTTCGGAGTTGTAGTCATTCGTCATGGCTTCTACTTGTTCCACCGGCATGCCAGGCCAGCGGGATGCTATTTCTTCCTTAGACGAAATCATTAACGCGTCAGTAGGCTCAACAATCAATGGCCTGTCGTCTGTGGGCCTTGATAATATGGAGCAGAGAGTAGCAAACAGAGCAGTGCCTTGATAACGTGCATTGAGTTCGTCGTCGGAGACATCGTCTGTTTTTTGTATGTTTTCCCAACTAGTATGCGTATTTTAAGACATGTATCTTGTTCAATGAACATAGGACACGTACTCATCATGCAGATATACCCGCCGCCACACGGTTCGGAGAGCAGATACTTTTCGTGCCTCTGGTAAATTCTGATATCCAGCCTATGAGTATGTGGTCTGAAACTACAGCATAAGCACTCACAGTAGCAGAGGTTAGCAGGTGGAGACTGGTCGCAAAGTCTTCCACAGTTTGTGAATTGTCCTTGAGAGTCAAAAGCTCCACAGCATCCTCAACCGACAGGGCTTTGCCTTGGAGTAACTGTCGCAAAATATCCTTGAACATCTAGGGATTTGAAAACATCAGCAGGTGCAAGAATGTTGAACAAATCATGACGCAACGAACATGGAGGAAAGCTGGTTTACCCTCGAATTTCCCTCCTTTTGCTTTTACAATTGTGTCGCATTGGCCATCGAGAGATTGTCGGGAGCGCGTATGTATAAGGACAGAGCGGAATTCTTCTAATAACCCTTCAAGAACACTGACAAAGTCAAGGCCATCGTGGAATGCTATATAACAGAGTCAATGAGGCGTATAAAACACCAGGTATATAGCTATTCCGACATTTACCGTTCAAGATGGGGTCATCCGTCGATGCATTTGAATCATGTATCTGAACCAGGTGCGATAATTTTCCAATGCTCAGCATCAACTTTATATAAGCTTCGTCAATTCGGCTTGAAATATTTACTTCGGAATATGGACTTACGTGCTTTGCTTCCAAATCAGTTGCAATTTGGGCGTCTTGCAAAAGGACTGAAGCTGCCGAACCATGACCGGATTTGCCTAGGTCACGAATCCAGGATATTGCGATGTTCGGATGTTGCCTAAAGTAGGCATCTATATAGGCGCCAAGTTGCGCTTCTCGAGCGAACATGGTACGAACCTCGCCTATACACGTCAGCGAAGGTGTAGTACGACAGAGATGCAACAAACCGTGTTGAATGTACCACTGAAACAGCTCGTTGGTAAAATCTTCCTTATAAATCTGAATGTAGGAATGGATCCTCTCTGCATGTGGGTTATTTTCGGGTGGGTAGACAGTATCTCTGTGACACAGCGCGACAAGGCTAGTGAAGTCGTGATATTTCTCGGCGAGGCTATATGCTGCTTCAGCATATCCGGATACCCCTAGAAGCAAAACGTGTTAGCGTTGCTTTGATTCAGCGCGGTTAAGGGCATCGCATACGTAGAATGTCGAGAACTTCTGGTCGCAGCACAGAGAACCTTTGCTGGAACTCATCAAACTCTCGCTGATTATCTCTTTTGGTGCTAGATAAATATATAAGTGTTAAACAGGCTATGAATCGGGCATATAATCACCTAGCTAGCCAATCGATTCGCTCCGTGACAGATTCAAATAACACTGAAGCCAGTGAAGGGAGTTGTGAAGTTGGTTCTCGATCCCTTCCGTGACTAGAATATCCTAGACTTGTTTCTACCGCTTTCGCCGTGAAGTTGAATAGTAACAAAACGGTATCTATGATACTCGATTTACTTGTCCAGGAATCTGACATCGGAAGCTTAATTCCATAGACCCCAAGGTTGTATGCTCTGTACTGTGTCGCGGATCGGAGAACAGTCTGTTACGAATATTTAGCCGAATTTTTTGAGTGGAAACGGAAAATAAATGTTCACCACAACTACTCGATTAGCTTCCGGAAGGAGTGCATTCACATTTCCGCCAGGAGATCTTGCAGCTGCACTAACGAGATCTGCAACTTTCTTCAACAGTCTGCCAATGTCTTCCACGTGTGAGCGAAAGAAGACCCTCATGACATCTTCGTGAGCCCCATCGCGATTATCACCTAGAAAAGCCGCAACGGCATCTTTGAGGACGCTCTGGGAATGTGTTGACCTGCACAACATGAATGTAATGCGCTAACATGATCCAACAGTACAGACACATACGAGAGAAATTGGTTGTAGGTGAGCCACAGCTGATGTGAGCCATATAGTTTTTCTGCATCTGTGGCAAGTTTTTGACGACTTTGGTCTGACATCTAATCGACTTTAAAGTAGACCAAATATGTACAGTGCTTGCCTGCTCACCTTGACTAACACAGCATTCTCGTTGATGAAACCAATCAACCAGCTAAGTCTTTCCTTGCGCCCATTCAGTTGTGCGGTCATATCAGGGCTCTGTCGGACGACTTCTGGGTCTAGTCATCGAAAAGAATAAGTATCTACTGGCCGCTTCGGAATATCGAACTTACCTGATTTGAGAACAGCTTGACTGAGCTGTTCAGCACCTTGCATAAGTGCGTCTTCATTCAACTCAGGAGGAAAGCTGAACTTCAGCGGGTTCTTGTGAAGGTTTGATGCTGTTTGATTAGAAGCTGCAGGCAAGCTTTATAAAACAAAAGAATTTACCAGCGGAGACGCGCCATAAAGAATTGCTTGCATCATAGTGGACTTGACGAGGTTTGTGTGACCAGTCCTAAGAAAATAAATGGTGAGACACCGTTTCCCGTATATAACACGTTGTTTGCGTACTCTGGCATGAACGAGTCGATCTTCTCTAGATCAAGAGAAACTTTCATCATTGAGGTAGCAGTCAAAATCAGAAGGAAGTTGGAGTCCTGACTGACGCCCAGACCAAGAGTCCTGTCATTCAAAGATTTTAACTCGAGACGATCACGATATTCAGATTCTAAGATATTAAATTAAGTATGCAAGTGGGCGGAAACGAATGAGAATTACCTCGAGCAACAAGAGCTACTACATCCCCGAATTGGACACTGATGATAGAACCACCGTATATGGGTTGTATACGTGGGTGTACAGGCGGTCCTGGTTTGCTTGTCTGGAAAAGGTATATATGAGGCGCAGAAAGTGGGTATGAAATATACCTACAGTCTGATAGGGAACATTTCTCAGGCTTTTTATATTAAAAGCTGGACCAGACAAGTCCAGTTCAACAAGAGCATAGAGCCTCCTAAACCCGTCGGCAATTTCCTTTCCGACATAAGAAACTAGGACTGCTAGGTTGTTGTTACTGGAACAAGGCGTAAGCTAATTGATGTGCCCAGATAAACTATCATACCTAAAGATCGCAAGGTCAGAAAGTTCAAGATCTTTGCATTTTGAATCTGAGCCTTGACCGTTTATTTTTTCGTCGATTTTGTCGTAAAGAAGCTCAGTTAAGTCTTCATCCATGATTGCCTCTTCCCAGCCTTCCGATTTCATATTCCATTGTTGGATGCGTCCATTAGCAAGTGCCCAGACATTTCTATCTCCATTTACAGCGGCGCTACTGACAGCTACGGCGTGAATATGCTTGGAAACATCTTTGTTTTCGAAAGAAGACGTCGACGCGGCGGACGGAAGGAAGAAGGAAGTAAGCATGGAAAAGGTGTGTGTTGCGGTGGGCATTGCAAATGCTCGGACAGACAAGTGGTACTTTCCTCCCGTAGAGGTGAGGACAAGACGATAAAGACCACCATACGATGTCGAAAGGATGTATGTTTGTGCCTTCCGCGTTAGGACAATTAGTTGACAGAGAACTCCTAGAACCCGTAGAACTCACATCGGCTCGAATAAGGTTCGTGACCTCCTCCTCGTATTCCATGCCCTCCAATTGAGAAGCAACAAAATTATCTCCACCCGCCAATCCGATGCCTATGCTTTCCCAAAATCGAATCTGACCTGCTGAAGAAACAAGAATAAGACCAGGTTCGCGCGCTGGGCCTTGGGGCACGAGAGAATGGAAGGGCGGCCTCCGAAATCTTATATCTCTTGGACATGAAAAGATATAACAAGTTGGAATTCCTTTAATTGCCTTGAACAAAAAGTCAGAATCGTGATACAATGAAGTACATGATTTCATTACTTGAGCATGTTGCCACACAAAACAAGTTTGTACAGAGACTATGAGCGCGAATCCCGTTATCGTATCTATTTCACCCGAGTATGGGTCTTTATTAAAATCTTGGAAAAGCTGGTCAGCTACTGATGATTCGAACCAAGATATACACGCGCACCTGATGCTCGCAACACTTGTTTGACTTCCAGAGGTAAATTTGCGTAGAACGACACCAACATCTCATCCGTTTTGGCAAACACCATATCGCCTCCAATTCGAGATAGACTTTTGTCCGTCATAACGGAGCTGCGTTCGTCGATATCGATTGCCGATGCGACTGAACTTGTATCAATGATGAAAGTAGGAGTAGCAGCCAACCGGTGAGGCCTCTGGGTTCTTGACGGAGACGTGGCCCTGTTCTGAAGCCTCGAGGAGCGCCGAGGCGCGGGTGAAAGGGAGAATGTAGCCATAAAAATGGATATCCACGGGGGTATACACGCCTCGTAGTGAGCGTTATGGATGAGTTAAGGACGCGACGCTTAAAGTTTATTTCCTTGTTGGGAAGTTCTTGTTGGTCATTTGGGCCACGGGCCGCAGTTCGCTAAAGTGCGGCTCCCATTCTAAGCCCTTATACTAGTGCTATCTACTTTTTGTGGGCTATTACAACATCTGCTTTGTAGGGATACTCGAAAATCCCTTTGGACTCATCGATCCACACTTTATCTTCGTCTCCATCGACAATCTTTCGAATCTCATCCTGCACCTCAGCCTTCTTGTCAGCAGGCAGAACGACAATGTAGCTTTTGCTGGACGCTCGGTCAACCACGGACTCCTTTGTACCTTGGATATGGTACGACCATGTCTTCTGAATGTGTGGTTCGAAGAATTTCTGGTACGATGGAGTATCAAAAGTCTGTCTCCAATGGTTGTGTCGGAATTGAGGGGTTCCTTGTTCGTGGAATTCGATAAGATCCCTAACTTGAGCGACCCACTTAGCCCCATCCCTGCTCAAATCAGCCTCAAGCCTTTTCGAGGCCGCAAGATATGCCCATACCTGTCTTCAAGGTTCCAAACAAGTGCGACAGTACCGTTGAGCTTGAGAATACGAGCAAATTCAGCGGATGCTTTCTCATAGTCCGGACACCAATGATAGGCCTGAGATTTTGGTGAATATTGTGTTGAACGAGATGTTTTTTCTCTCTCACCTGAGCTATGACCACTAAATCGGCCCATCCATCTTCCACGCCTGTGGCATCGAAGAAGCCCTCGGACAATGAAATGCGATCATCTTTGACCTTTTCAGCGAAAGTGTCCCGCATTCCTTGGCTAGGTTCTACTGCTTTCAGAGCCTTTATTCTCGCGTTCCATTGAGGATCAGCGAGGATAGCACGGGTGAATATTCCAGTGCCAGAGCCAATTCTTTCGTTCCATGAATTGGAGTCGGAATCGTTCTATGCATAAAATAGGATACATACTCGACAATGTTTAATGGGCCGGGTTCCGTTATAGACTCTCTAATGAATTCTAAAGTAAATGGCTGATAGGTTGGGCGAATCCTGCATGTTAAGGTAGCCTTTAGAAGTGCTCTTGATATTCTCTGAATTGAGCAATTGCTCACCTATCATACAGTTCGTTTGTACCCGATCCAAATCCTTTCTGAGCAATTTGATGAACAGACGTCATGATAGCGGGGTCTGAGAATGGAGGATTATTATGGTTTGTTCTTGACTCTTATACCTCTGAGCAGGGCAATTGCGGACGGTCACGTCAACATTTGAAATCTGATTCTAATTGCTCTGATATCGGCCTAACTTTCGAAGCCGGCGGATGTCAGACCGTGGCACGCGCTGACTTCCGCTGAACTTCACCAGTCACCGGTACCCATCAGTCACCGGTTCGCGTTCAACGTTCATGACACTTGGAGCCTCACATATTTTGCGATGAGTATTCAAAGAATTCACCACAAATACTGCGCCAGAGTATTATGTACCCCAGCACGGTCCGGCATCAAAACTTCGGGTTAAGTATGAAAAGTTCACTTCTAACCCAAAAATATCATCGTGCTCCTCTTTATCACCACGCGTTATTCCATCTGGGTAAGGCTCCCCTCCAAGTTCGGCCCAGTGGACCCTCCTCGAGGGAGAATAAACCCAAATCTGTATGTCGTGTACAACAGACCAGCCACACTGATAAGTAGGAGCACCTTGCCGATAACAAGGTCTTCCAAACTTCTGCCCGAATCAGCTCGCCCTCCTGTTATGACATTGACCAGCGAGAAGATTGAAACTTCCAAAGATATATCCGGTGGGTCGCACAGCGTTAAAGAAGATGAAGATGTCTTCACAGAACACCCTGAGCACCAAATACATTATAAAACCCTCAGCTGGCAGGTTAGTGTTGACATCGTTATCTCGCTCATTTTCGCCATGAATATACTCACTGGTCATCTAAAGTTTGTGAGTTTCCTGATGATCACCGAGATCGTCAGCAATGGCATGCTCTCTCTCCCTTCGGCCCTTGCTGTCGTAGGTGAGGGGTATCTATTTTGAACGGAAGGCTGGCTGGTTCTTGTGACAACATTCTTACAACATGCGATAGGCATCGTTCCTGCTGTTATTCTTGTTAGTGCAACAAATATCCTCTTCCTCCGTACTTCATTTCATAGCTTCTTTAGATAGCTTTCTTGGGGATATTTGCACTTTTCACCGCAAAGCTTCTGATCGATTTCAAATTAAACCACCCAAATGTCCACACTATGTAAGTAACATTCGACTACTTGAGTTAGTTTACAACTCAACTTGAAGGATCCTTATTCTAGGGGAGATGCAGGCTACATTTTGGGAGGTCCATTTGCACGCGAACTTCTTTCATTGGGTACCGTCATCTTCGCAATTTGTGGCACGGTAAAAGGCTATCAAGATTTGCTTGTGTCCTACCTCTAAAGCGGAGTGTTATCTTTCAGAGCTCCGAGCTACTTTCAGGCCAGTTGGCCCTTCAAAGCCTTTCCGATAATGGCCTTTGCGGCATCGCATTCCTTGGCATATTCTCTGGTGCTACCTTCATTCTCTCGCTGCCGCGTACTTTGGATAGATTGCGTTGGCTAGGCTTCGTCGGTGTCGTGTCTATCACTCTTTCTGGCGTCCTCGCTATGATAGGAGCAGGCATAAACCCGACTCCCGGTCGTGTACTCAATGCTACACTGGCAACGAATTTCTACCAGGCTTTTCTTGCGATAACTAACCCAGTATGTATTGCATATATTGAGGGTTCTCAGATGCCATTCTGAAGTGGCTACTACATTAGGTCTTCGCTTATGCAGGTAAGATTGTACCTATACCCTCACTCTGGTGAATATTCACGATGCACGACTTCAACAGGACATTTCATGTATGCACCGTGGTCATCTATTGAAATATATAATGACCCTTATCAGGTTCTTTATCCTCATTTCTGAGATGAAACGACCCCAAGACGCAATGAAGGTATGTTGTCAATGCCATATAAAACATGAGCTGCATTTCTTGACAAAGCATTGTGATAGGCAGCGTGGTGTCTGCAAGTTTTTGCGACTCTGTTCTATATTGTTTTTGCAGTCGTCATGTAAAGACCATTTACAATCGCAGCCCACGAAACCTAACATGATCGAAACCGTAGATACGTTTATATCGGAAATACAGTTGCGTCACCTGCACTGTTATCGCTGCCACTAAAATGGGCGAAGGTCACTTGGGCGATTGCTCTACCCAATTTCCTATTGTATGTGCTTATCCTAACCGCCCGTATTCTGAATTCATGATTCTGATAGTGTCGGCGGACTATACGCACATACCGCTGCGAAATTGGTCTTCGTTCGTTTATTCCGTCATTCGAAACACATCTATTCGCACACTATGGTTGGCTGGGTCACTTGGACCATCTTATGCCTTACATCAGTCGGCCTTTCTTTTCTCTTCGTCGTGGCTATACCTGTCTTTGCATATCTGATAGGTATCGCCGCGGCCTTGTTCGCCTCCTGGTATACGTACGGTATCGCCGGTTTCTTTTGGATTCATGATGCAGGTACGCTAAAGGGAGGCGCACGGGGGTTACTGAAGCACCCTATAATGTTTGTGCTATCTATTCTGACTATCCTTGCTGGGGCTTTTGTTTGCGTGGCTGGAACGTATGTTTCCATTAGAGTGAGTTCAGAGGTCGCTACCTTACAACAACCAATATTGACTGAAAGTCGCTGATTTCTACAGCTTATTGTCGCTGCCCATGCTAGTGATGTAATCGGAAAGCCCTTCACTTGTTAACATTGCCGTCGTGTAGTTCTAAAACTACATTTTATATGAACCTTGAGAAATTTGGCAAGATGTCATCCCATGTATATCAGCCCTTATCTACAAACTGCAAGGAAGTTCACACCTTTGAACACGGCTCGCCACCCGCGATCAACGACTTACGAAGACTTGCGATCATATGACGCCCCGGGACCGCTGTAGAGATTGGATTACTATATAATATCTCTGAGTCCTGCGCGCCCTTTCTCACATCTTCTAAATCCTTTCACCATCTTTGTTCGAGAAACAATGACGTCGAACGAGCAGAAAAGTGCGCTGAACATTGTGATGGTGCGCGTGTTTGATCTTTCCTTTCTGTTTAATTGCGTCGCTTCTAACGCACTCCTAGGGCGCAATGACATTTGGCTCTCCTGGAGAGGACGGCGCTCGCGTCCACGATATAAAGGATGTTGAGGCAATTTTGGACGCATTCCGAGCTCATGGACATACAGAAGTCGACTGCGCCGTTCAATTTGAGGCTTGCAGAGCTGATTATATGTTATATCTTCATTCAGATCGATACTGCCCGCGTCTACGCTGGTGGTACAAGCGAGGAGTACTTGGGAAAGATCGACTTAGCTTCCAAAAGACTGAAACTTGAAACCAAGCTTTATCCTATGCAGGTTAGTTGAAAATTAAAACAAGAAAACATGGTTTAACCTCTGGTCGAACAGTTTGGTTCCGAGAAAATTGTGCATAATGCCGAGGTAATGAAATTGCAAATCTCATTGGTAGTTATATGATATATTTTATTTCTCATCAGGGTCTACGAAAGTATCTTCAGCAATCTCTCACTGCTCTTAATGTCAAGTAAATTTACATGAATTCAAACCTGGATCTGCGAAGCTATTTCGCTAACGGCACATATAAAAATACAGATCCCTGGAAATGTGGTACCTTCACGGACCAGATCGCTCCGTACCCTATGAAGAAACTCTTAAATCTGTGAATGATTTATACAGAGAAGGCTACTTCAAACGATTTGGTATTAGCAATTATGCAGCGTGCGTACGAGTTTTTTCCCTTCGAGAAGCAACCTGAGTTATCGTCCCCAACTAGTTGGGAGGTCGCTGAAATTGTTGGCATATGCAAGGCGAATGGGTACATTCTTCCAACGGCGTATCAGGGGATTTACAACGCCATACATCGTTCGGTCGAAGCTGAATTGCTGCCTTGTCTAAGGAGATTTGGAATTAGCTTCTATGAATTTAATCCCTGTAAGAATATCTTCAGGTAGATATTTGCAGCAACTAATCATTATACTCAAGTGGCAGGAGGATTCTTTACCGGGCGTTATGCTTCTTTGGAGGATAGTCCCGAAGAAGGATCTCGTTTTGATCCTAACAAAAAACAAGGACAGGTAGATGGACTAATTTTTTTTCTTGAACTATGTAATCAACTCATTATCTTCAACTGTCTAGAATTATCGCAACAGGTTTTGACCTTCATGAGTTCTATTTATCATCATGCCTGGCATTGACTCTCCAGCCAGATATTGGAAAGAGCCATACTTCAAGGCCCTTGCGTCTATCAAGAAGTTGGCTGAAAAACATGGGCTTACCCTTACCGAAATTGCGCTTCGTTGGATCTCTCATCACAGCTTGTTAAAGCGCGAATATGGAGATGCAGTGCTCATCGGTGCATCAAATTTAAAGCACATTGAACAGGTTCGTCTTATATTATGACCTGATATTTTGCAAGTGCCTGACAACTTCCTTAGAACCTTATTGATTTGGAGAAAGGCCCTCTTTGTACGTTATTGTGCTTTCCTTCAGTTTTGTTGTGCTTGACTCATTTATTTCAACTTTGATTAGCGGAGGACGTTGTTAAAGCTCTTGGTGAAGCATGGCTTGAAGTGCAGCCCAATGCCAGTCGTTACTGGCATTAATTTCCCTTGTGCGACGTGCTGTACTTCATACACTTGTATTTTACATACTTAGTGGAATCGTGAGCGCTTGAGCATTTCGACTGAGGCAATCAACGACCAAACTTGACATACTTATCATTGCGCAATTTATGTATGCAATCAGGAATGGCGCTCAGCCGAGTGAAATTTCGAGAACTACCCCCCATCTCAGCCGGCTAGCATCCGTGACAGTGATACTAATATTACATTACTTGAGTGGACAAACTTAGCAATGGCGTCAGTGAGGTCAGCCACTGTACTACATATAAAAGCATGTAAAATTCTCGTTTTGTCGATTTAGACTCCCACATAATTATCATGGCGACTGCCACCCAGAAGAGCGCATTGAACGTCGTCATTGTATGGTGTCATTTTTTGTTTTGCAAGATATCGTTGGTTAACGCAACTGTCTATCTTTAAGGGTGCTATGACTTTTGGTGCGTCAGGAAAAGGTGGTGCCCGGGTTCATGATATCAAAGACGTTGAGGCTATCCTCGACGCCTTCAGGGCCCATGGGCATACAGAGGTATATTCTAGTTGGATTCCTTTCCATTGCTCAAAATGAAGCTTATTCACCATGAAAGATTGACACGGCGCGTACATATGCAGGGGGCACTAGCGAGGAGTATCTCGGACAGATTGATTTGCTTGCAAAAGGCTTCAAGATCGAGACGAAACTATCACCCCGCAAGGTACTAGATCGGATGGTTTTACCAACGCCATAATTACGTTACGGCTTCGATCTGACTCCTTGCGTTTTGTCAGAATGTGGAAGATCCTATCACGCATGACGCTGAGGTGAATTTTATTGAATTCAAGATCATGAACAGCGACAGAGCTAGCTCACACATGCATGTTACAGGGATTAAAAAGGCATCTATTCAAATCATTGAAAGCCTTGAACGTAAAGTAAGCATCTAGGATTTTCTTATAAAGATACCGCTGACCAGTGTGCTTTCAATCAGGTCCTTAGAAATGTGGTATCTTCATGCTCCAGACCACACGGTCCCATACGAAATTACATTCAAAGCGGTCAATGATCTCTACAAAGAAGGGTACTTCAAGCGCCTCGGAATCAGTAATTACTCGTCGTATGTGCATCTACTAAGGACTTTCTATTTCTACTAAAATTTACTGATGAATCCATAATACAAGATGGGAAGTTGCGGAGATCGTCGGCATCTGCAGAAACAATGGGTACATCCAGCCAACCGCATACCAAGGGATCTACAATGCGATCCACCGCACTGTCGAGCCAGAACTGTTCCCCTGCCTGCGCAAGTTTGGAATTAGCTTCTATGAGTTCAACCCATGTATGTGATGCTGCTCTTCTTTCTGGTAACGATCATGATTCCTTAACGTAAATTGATGGCTCAGTGGGAGGAGGATTTTTCACTGGCAGATACAATTCCATCAACGATGCTCCTGAAGAAGGCTCACGATTCGACCCTAACAAGACACAAGGAAAAGTAAGTCCAGACCATAGATGATGGTAATAATGCATTTACCTGAACATCATCTCCAGAATTACCGTAATAGGTGCGGCTATTTAAGCGCCCATACATACGTCTGCATCTAATCTAATCTTGCCGGCCCTGCAGGTATTGGAAAGAGCCTTACTTCAAAGCGCTGGCCGAAATTCGTGCCGCAGCTGGAGGCACAGCCTCACATTAACCGAGGTCACCCTGCGCTGGATCTCGCATCACAGCTTGCTCAAGCGTGAATATGGGGATGCGGTTTTGATCGGCACATCAAGCTTGAAGCATATTGAGGATGTACGTTTCTTCCGAATCAGAAATGTATACTTCGAACAGACTGAAATTGTGTCTCTTCAGAATCTGGTGGATCTCGAGAAAGGCCCATTGCGTGAGTTTCTTCCTCTGCAGTATTTTCCTCAACTGAATTACTTGACAACATGTCCAGCGGAAGATGTTGTCGAAGCCCTTAATAATGCTTGGCTCGGGGCGCAGCAGTACGCCAGTAAATATTACAGAGATTCGCCTTATGTGCGCTCTTCGGTCGCATAGGGTTATTGCGATATCTTGCTCTCCAAGAAAGATAAAGTCGTAGTCTTATTGGCGCACTCGTCTGTCTACTTTGTACTATCGAACATGGACCTGCTCCATTTACCCAAAATGTCATCAATTTTCAATAGTATACCAGCCGCTATGCGGCTCAGCGTCATCTCATGCGCCCCCCCTCCTCCCTGCACCCTAAGTCCTCGCTCAAGACTCTCAAACACTTTCTCCGCCCACTCACGCAGCCCAAGTACCAACGTTGTGTGCTCAATGCCTAATATCCTACCCCCATCAAGCTCAAGTGCACCATCCAGCACCACTAAAGCCAACTCCAGCGCCGCAGTTAGAACCGATGCCTCCTTCGCCCTACGATCCTCCTGTGTTTGTGCTCCATCGCCGGCATTGAGCTCGTCATGTGAGACAGGACGCGTACCCACCGTGACGGAGAGTTCAAGCGCCTCCGGGGCAACGATCCCAATCCACTCAGGAGCATGTTGGGCTGCATGTACAAGGATTGCAAGCGTGCGCAGGAGCTGAGCGAGCACGAGTGGGTTGAGAATAAGGCCTGTGCCAGCACCGTGGTATCGTGCGCGTCCGGGCAAGAGAGCAGTGCGCGCCTCGCGGGCTTGCTCGTCCCGTAGAAACGCCCAGAACGCGTGAATAAGGGGCATGATGAACGCTGAGGCAGCGACGTCGATGTAACGAGTTGGCGGACGGGCGATGGTGGGTTGTAGTGAAGAATATGGATTTAGTGAGATTGCAGACGTAAGCTCGGTCACACCTGGAGGTGTCTTCTGAAGACGCAACCGCCGTTCACGGATGATCTCCTGTGCGGTCGTAGTCGACGCACGTTCTTTGTCGAGTGTGAGCCGACTAATGTCGTCCATGATCTGTGGTAAGCTAGCTGTATCTGCACGCCCCGATGCGGCAAGATATTTGCGATGCAGTGGCGCCGGAAGGGTCTTGCTTGGGAACGCTATACGTTGATCTGGCACATGCGTTGGTGGTACCGGGAGGGAGGCGAGCTCGCGTGCACCGAGCGCAAGAGCATTGAGTGCAGTGAAGCGCTGCTCGACTGAATATTGATTTTTGAAGAATTCTTGGGTAAGCGTCCTATTTTGCATCATTAGTCTCCCGACGACCCGGCCAGGAAAGAGAACTCACCCTGCAGACTTCTCAGGTGCGCCTACCACCAGCGCTCTCAGAGCACCTTGCCTTTTCTTATCAAACTCGTCTAGTTCATAGTTATCATTCATCCCCAACAAAATGCACACTAGATTCACAGCGTTCTCCTCAAGTTCCGTCCCGTATGCCATTTTGCGCCGAATCAACGCCTCTGCCACGTTCAACCCCATCTCTATACGATCCGCTTCGTGCGGGTCATCTGGCCCGCACGCTTTGGCGGCGCCTCCTACAGCAGACCCACGAAGGAGGTCGCCGAGCTGAGCTAGATATACGGGTCGGGGAACCTTTTTGCGCCCAACGTTGAGAGTTGGATCTGCTTCAATCTCGGCCAGCTCAGCGGGTGTTGGTGAGGCAGAACGCGATGAGGAGGGAGAAGCATATCCCGTGAGCGAGTCGTCAGAGTCGTATCCTGATGATGAATGGATTATAGTGGTGGGGGTATGAGTATGGGCTACGCCGCTAGTGCTGCCTTGCGCTGCAAGGGACGAGTGTGAGTTTCCGCTTGGTGCGGCGAAGGCGGTCTCTTCTTCGGCTCGAGTTGGGTGGCTTTCTTCATCGACAAGAAGCGCCGCATCGATGTCACGGGCCTCCAAAAGCGCTCTTAACGCGCGACACCACGCCCGGCCCTGGTCATCGCCGTCCCAATCGCCAAATTGGAGTTTCTTTGCTGCGCACTGTGCCACGACCTCCGCCGCGAGCATGCCACATCGGCGCACTGCAGGGTCCAGATGGGAAATGTATGCGCCAACGCCAGTGATAAAATTAGGGTTAGAGACGAGGGCTTGTGTAGAGGGCGAAGATGGAGGCAGATATGAGATTGTAAGGAGGAAGAGTGAAGTTATATCTGCGGTAATGTTCGTTCAAGTAGAATAGATAAAGATGAGATAGACGTACATTGGTGTCTTGAGATGAGCGAGTGTTTAATATGCTCGGGTGAAGCCCATAAATCGAGAACTACGTCCAGCAGAGCATGGAGAACTTTACTGGCCCAGTTAATATCAGCTAGACCTGCGACGTTCGCAACAACGAAATAAACCTGCCTTTGAAGTCGATTTCACCTCCATATGCTCCACCGCTCATCCACGCTACAAATATACGCGCAAAGGCTTCTGGCCACTCGCGGTCAACCATGACACTTGTTGTTAACTCCCATAACGCCTGATCATCACCTCGAGGGGTAATCACTCCTAATATGCCCTGTATTAATGCTGCCTCTCTGCGTAATCGTGATCTTGACAATGTTGATCCATTCGTTGGAGGTTCAATTGCATCCACTGTGGGTATGAATGTACCGAAGAGTGACACAATGATCGATTGGAGAGTAAGGCTTGAGGGAAGAGCAAGGAATATGGAATGCCAGAACGCGCTGTACGTGGAAGAAGAAGGTGAACGTGCATCGACACGGGCACGAATCGCGGGGAGGGTGGAAGAGAAGAACGATGGCTGTGAGTGCGCTGTTGGAGGCCGGCTGGGGAAGAGTCCGACATTCACGATTTTCGCGAGCAGGTACGCAAGCGGCTCGAGGTGTCGTTCCTTCTTCGCTGCAAGCTCCGCGATGAGAACTTCAATTCTCTCGCTGAAGCGTCCAAAGTATGTCCCGTTCTCTAGGCTTTCCGGTGTCTCCGCCCTAGCTCGCTCAGCAAGTGAGTTTGCCACTTTGGCCGGAACCATGCACAGGTCACGAACGCAGTCCTCCCAGTCGACCTCCCTCACCCTCCTGTCCGTGCTCATCTTGGCCTCCCCAAAAACTGCCCAATACAAGCGATCGATGGGGTATTCAACCACGAGCCGATCGAGGCATCTAAGACCAAACTCGGTCATAGGCGCGGAGACGAGTGTGCCGTATGCAAGTCGCGCGATGTCCCCTGCGGCTTGACGCGCGTTGTAGAAGGCATCGGGGACGAAGTACGCGGTCAGAAGGCCCTCCTGCCCACCATCTTCTTTGGAGAGCTCAGATTCCCATACGGGTGCAATGTGTGTTAAGAGGAGCCTCTGTATTTGAGGAATGTGTTTGTGGATGGAGATGGCGTCTGGTGGCAAAGGTGAGGAGTTGTATGAATGGAAGCGGGGGGGAAGAAGGGAAAGATCTGCGAGCGGGGCAGCGAGGAGGGATTGGAGAGTCAAAATGGAGTCAATGGGCGTCCGAAGGCGGTCAATGAGTATTTGGATGGAACCCATTGTGGATCAAAGCAAAAACTGTGTGTTCTAACAGTCAGTGCCGAAAAGTGTGCGATGAACAAGATGCATACCATTTTATTTCAAAGGTCGGGAATGGAACTTACTTTAATAGATATCTGATCTTCCAGGGCCAGGCATAGTATTGCTTGCAATGATTATGAACAAGTCCTATGTTCAAACTTGGTTCAAACTCAAGGTTGAGTTATCTTACAAGTATATTCTCACGATCGAGTCAAAGAGGCCCTCAACAACTCTACATTTCTTGGTACGTATACATATACGCGCGGAACTTGGATCTACGTATTGCGACGATTTACGGAAAATAGAATTTACGCGACCCACACTCAAAAGAGCAAAAAGGTTAAACCACTAATGCCAATAATGACTGGCGTAAGGCTGCACTGCAACCCACGCCTCATCGAGAATAGTGACAACCTCATCCGCTGGTGAAAACACATCAGACCGAGGTGAAACAATATGATAGAGGAAGATGAGAACTTACGAAGGGGGCCTTTTTCTAAATCAAGAAGGTTCTGAAGGAGGTGAGTGCTTTAAAATCGGACACAGCATATCGCAAAAAATAAACCAACCTGTTCGATGTGCTTCAAGCTCGATGCACCGATAAGCACAGCGTCCCCGTGTTCGCGCTTCAGCAAGCTGTGATGAGAGATCCACCGAAGAGCGATTTCAGGCATGGTCAAGTTGTGTTTTTCTGCCACTTCTTTTATGGACGCCAGCGCTTTGAAATAAGGTTCTTTCCAGTACCTAAGTTTTCTTTGTTAGAAAGGTTGAAGAGCCATAGAGATTGGGTTGACCTGTCGCGGTAACCCTAGACATATCCAGCAGCAATTAATCAGATAGGTCGTTGAAGCCAAAAAAAAAAAAAAATTAGAGTTTTACCTGTCCTTGATATTTATTAGGATCGAATCGAGATCCTTCTTCAGGAACATCGTCCATAGATGTATAACGACCAGTGAAAAATCCACCCGCCACTGAGAATACATATTTCATCAATTTTAACAGCCGCAGAATACAACGACCAATGAACGAACTCACAGGGATTAAATTCATAGAAACTGATCCCGAATTTCCGAAGGCAGGGGAGGAGCTCTGGCTCGACAGTGCGATGGATGCCGTTGTAGATTCCCTGATACACGGTCGGTAAAACATAGCCATTCGCCTTGCATATACCAACAATCTCGGCGACTTCCCATCTGAATCATTTTGAAACTCTTTGAGCAGCATTCAGAAAGATTGACGGATATGAGAGCGTACGCCATGTAGTTGCTTATTCCAAATCGTTTAAAGTATCCTTCCTTGTAGAGATCATTCACTGCTTTCAGAGTTTCCTCGTAAGGAACAGTGCGGTCTGGTCCGTGAAGGTACCACATGTCGAGGCATCTGTAGTTAGTATAAGTGATTAAATTGTTTCTAATAACAGACATAGGACTCGCTTGGTGTTAAGTGCTTCAAGGGATGCCATAAGATGTTTGCGCAGACCCTAAAACAAATGAATCTCCTGTCGAAGAATGATGACGAGGTAAAGTACAAACCTCGGCATTGTGGAAGATTTGCCACTGAGGACCGAACTGTTTTATGAACATGTTTTTCAGGAATTTACAATTTCTGACGATTTTGGGCCACTAACCCTGGCAGGATAGAGCTTCGTTTCTACCTTGAGGCCTTTGGAAGCCAAGTCGATCTTTCCGAGATATTCCTCACTAGTACCGCCTGCATATACACGAGCAGTGTCGATCTAAAAAAGTATAAGATCGATTTGACAGTCTCCATGAACATGACAGAAAAGTGCAGACCTCTGTGTGCCCATGGGCGCGGAAAACGTCGAGAATTGCTTCAATGTCCTTGATGTCATGAACACGAGCCCCCTCTTTCCCAGGGGCGCCGAAGGTCATTGCTCCCTAAGTTGTGCATGGCTTTCATAATGCCACAGTAGGAAAAGAAAGGTTTGAGGGCGCACCATGACGATGTTCAATGCGCTTTTCTGTTCGGTAGTAGATGCCATTTCCGCTGGAGTGAAATTGCTAGTTCTGCAAACGAAGCGCAGGAGATTATATGCAGATGCTGGTTGGGTGCCGATGAACGCGTCAGTTCAACGGCACCGCGTTGTCGGATGATGAGTGAGGGTGCTCCGTGTTCGGAGGGGTTATGGTGAACGGTTGGCTGGGCTATTTATACCAGGATCAATTCCCAATCTGGTGAGGGAAAGTTCCGGCTGCTAGTGTGGACGAGGACTTTTATTCGTTCTCGTCGTCGACGGACTCTCTGCTGGGCCTGTGCCAGCCCAGCTCGCCGCAGAATGTCTCTCTGTTCCTCTGTCTGCTGTTTTGGCGGGCTGGATGGCGATGTACACGCGTCCGATGCTGCTGCACACCCCCCGATCCCTTGTCTTTTCCTCTCCGACGCGTCCTGACCTTTTCTTCTCTTCTGGCACCCTCTGGACATAATTCCTCTCCGTCTCTGGCAGCGCCCTACCCACCTATCTTCTCCCTGCACTCCTGAACTTTTTTGGCCAGCGCTCTGCAGATTCAGAGCGTCCGTGCGCTCTCAATCCCACGTGATGCTATTCTGGTGGCACTTGCGCATCTCTTCCGATTCCTTGCCTTCCTTGCCTTCCCCCACTCTCACCTCGACAGCGCATCTAGTGCACTATAATGCCTACCGCGACCAAGAAAGCTCTTTCCAAGGCCACATCCAAGGCCGCCGCCGCCAAAGCGCATCCCGCTGCTGCCCATCCGACGTGGGTAGATATGATCAAGGTCTGTCCTCTCCCTCCCCAACTCCTTACTTTCTCCCTCGCCCCTCTTTCGACCTCGCTCACCACACTCTCGGGAACCAGGAATGCATCGCTACTCATCCGGAGGACGCCCGCGGCGGTGTGTCTCGCCCCACAATCAAGAAGGTGCGCCCTTGTCTCTCCGCAGGTACCCCCCGCGGGAGTCCCCCGATAGTCATCGCTGACATTCCGTCCCTCCTTCTTACATTTCTGTTAACTAGTTCGTTGAGAGAAAGTACCGCATCGACCTCAATGCAACCGCTGCGAGTCAGCTCAACCGCGCTATCACCACTGGCAGCGAGAAGGGAATCTTTGTCCTTCCCAAAGGTCTGCCTATCTACCTTGCGCCGCTTTTGTGCCCCACCGCTAATTTTTATTTAGGACCATCCGGCAAGGTTAAGCTCGCCCCCAAGGTTCGCAGCACCGACGCTGCTAAAGAGGTGAGCACACACGCCTGGCGCACACTGCACACCGCACACTGCACACAGCATGCCGCGTGTCCCCTCTCGTCGTTATATTTATACATCGCTGACATGTTTCTTGCAGAACGCCAAACCCGTACCGAAGAAAGCCTCTACTGCTACCACCAAGAGCGCTGTCGGTAAACCCAAGCCTGTCGCTGCCAAAGCTGGCGCGGCGAAAGCTGCTCCGATCAAGAAGGCCGCGCTCGGTACAAAGTCCAGGGCCAAACCCGCTGCAGCTAAACCTAAAGTCAAGGCCGCTGCCACCACAAAGAAGGCTACCACTGGTGCTGCTGCGAAGAAACCCGCAGGCACTACTACCAAGACGCCTGTCAAGAAAATAGCTGCAAGCAAGAAAGTGGCTGCTGCAAAGGAGAAAAAGACCGAGAAGAAGACGGGCAGTGTGAAGAAAGGCGCAGCGAAGAAGGTGGGTTATCTTGAACCTTTGCTTCGATATGCTGTGCGGCGGCTGAACCTGTCCGTCTAGGCTGTCACTGGCGAAGCGAAGAAACCTGTGTCCAAACCCAAGTCCAAGACTGCGGGAAATGGCACTGCGGGAAAGACTGCTAAGCCGTCCTCAAAGGCGGCGAAGCCTGCGTCTGTAAAGGCTAAACCAGCGTCAAAGGCTAAACCAGCATCGAAGGCTAAGCAAGCGTCGAAGGCTGAGCCTGTTGTTTGATTTTGGTTTGGTCGTTTTGAATTCAGATGAACGTGTCGATCTATTGATTAAGACGCACCAGCGTAGAAGTATGTATGATCTTGTGTAAGATGTATCTGTATCCCGATCTTTTCTTATCTTTCTTTTTTTTTCACCCTTTCTAATTCTTTGATTTTTTGCGACTTGTAATTATGTATGTACACATTTACATGTAGTGTAGTTTCGTTCTTTTTTTTTTGTTCAAATATCCTTTGATTCAATACACGCAGAGGAATCATCGAGATTGTATGTGTAATGTATATGTCATATTTCTATCAATTGGTAGCGATCTAGTTCACGTTCATCAACATGGTGCCACTTATTTCATTAGAAAGTGCGACGCCCTTTAGGCGCCCATACTTATTTTTAGAAACTATCATACATACTATTCTACTGGACTCGACCCAGTCCTGTCGGGACTAAACGCCATTGCAGACTCCTCGTCTGATTGTTTCCGGATCTTGAGCTATTTAACAGCAGATATGCAGCCACAAATTAACGATATGCTTCTTACCACCCACTACATACGATTACTATTACGCTATGGAAAGCCTTGGTACGGCCATTACACTATGTGCGTTTGTGACAGGCCATAATCAATCTGATTTCTAGTATGCTAAGCAGCGTCCATTTGTAGTGAAGCGGGTTTACGACAGAGCTGAGGATGTAAAAGTGTACAAAGGCCGATGCGAAGACCTGAAGCAACGCTGCTCGCATTTGGTGAGCACTCTGAAGGCGGATGTGTCTGGCCTGGAGGGCTCAAGGGTCGTGCATTTTGCGCATGAGGTTGAAGGGTGAGTGTTCATCCTGATTGGCATCCTCATTATGTGACTGAAAAAGTGAAAGTGGGTGATCAGCATCTTGCAGGACGTCGAATACAAAGTAACGGAGTGGAGTTTGTGGAGTCCCTTGAAGAGTTTTTATTCCCTGGGACAGATCAAAGAAGGGCTTGATAATCTAGAAAAGGAAATCAATTTTATGGAGGCCGAGTTCAGCGTGAGTTGTTCCGCTGAATTGAACTGAGCTCTATTGTTGATTTTTAATACAGGAAAAACTTGGTATCGAAATGTTCAGGGAACAACGGTCCTTGGTAGCTTTGCAGGAGAGGGATCACCTTGAACTTGTGAAACTCATGAAGGAGCTCAAGACCTTTGTGGTAAAGCCGTCGACGGTCAAAACAGTTTCTGTACCGGCTAAGAAGGGCGTCGATACGAATGAGAAGCCGAAACTCGGGACGGCAAAGCCAAAGGCGGACACGGTTAAGCCCAAGTTTGAGGCGAAAAAACCACATGTCGGGGAGTCCAAACCCAAAATCGACGCGTCTAAGCCCAAGACCAAGGCTCCGACGAAAGTGCCCGTAGCGGCGAAACCGAAAGTCGATACAGCAACTAAAGGAAAGACGGGCGCAGCTCCCAAACCTAAGGATACAGCGAAGGCCAAGGTTGCCCTGGTGAAACCGAACGCTGGCATCTCCAAGCCCAAAATATACCCCTCGAAGCCGAAAAAAGTTGAAGAGTCCAAGCCGAAGACGTCAACTAAAGGCCCCTCGACAGCCCCCAAAGAAGAAAAAGCGGTGAAACCGAAGGTCGATCCTGGAATTAAAGCGAAGGTCGGTACAGCTCCCAAGCCTAAGGACGCAAAGAAGGCCAAGGTCGAGCTGGCTAAGCCGAAGGTTGGGACGCCTAATCCCAAAGTCGTTGCTACCAAGAAAGCGGCTGTCGGGGTACCAAAGCGCCCTGTGGGCACAAAGGAGGACTTGAAGAAGAGGGACAACAAGGAGAATAAGAATGGGAAGAAATGATGAATTGGACGATGATGAGAATCGGAAGGCGAGTCAGAGAGAAAGGCGAAGTCGGGACTCGAGACAAGGTTGACCTCGAAATGCAACCTCCGAGGACCGTCGCCTTGACAATATTATTCCATGCGAGTTTGTGTACGATAGTTTCTTTGTTAAAAATTTCCCTACATCTCTTGCTGAACATTGTGATGCGTTAGTTTTGCTAGTCTAACTGTGCGCTGCAATTTTACGAGACCACGATCGGAGCATGAAAAAGCGGGCAGGTCCGAAGTGTGTTTCCAGAAAATCCAAATTATGGTTTGTTCGAGTTTTTGTCAACACGGAGAACAGGTACTAAACTTGCAGTGACGTTGCGAAAGTGCAGAGATATCTGAGGTCCTTGAAGCTACCGCCGCTTCCTCAAGTTCTTTCTTATATTTCCAAAGTCGGTTTTGTAATTGTGTTAAATAAATGAAGTAGTGATTGAACACCCTTCCTCACTTCAAATCCGAAGTCTCCATTCAAGACAAAGCCGCAATAAAAGCCACATTTACTTCATCTAGATCTCGAGGCGTGTATGATGCAAGAGCCAGGTACAAAATACGCAAATGACACACTTCTCCCGTCTTCCAATCATACGAATCCCGTAACTCAAGGACACTATGGATTTAGCCCTACTCGTTCATCTATCGGGCGTTCCGTATCTCGGTGCAGCTATTGAACTCTGTGCGTTCATGAGTGCTCTCCGTGTTCCCCCCAGTTTCAGGGTGCTCATGAAGTAATTTTATTTGGCAGTGCAAATGACGTACAAGGGCATTGAAGACGTGAAGATATACAAGAAACGATGTGCGGACTTGAGCAGGCGCTGCTTGGGCTTGATGGTCGCTTTAAGGGAAGGAGTTTGCGGATTGGAGGGCGAGAGGGTTGTGTCCCTCGCCGACGAAATTGAAATGTGAGCAGTTCGTGTCTTACCCGTACCCGTCCTACCAGAATCCTATTTTTCCCTATTGGTAACTTTGCCGATTTCCATCTAGTATTCTCTTTCACATCAATCGCAGAGTCACGGAGTGGAGGTCCTGGAATTACTTGAAGAGCTTCTTGATGCAAGGCGATATCAAGGAGGGTATTGACATGTTTCACCTCGATATCGATGCTGCGGAGTTCAAGTTTGGTGTAAGTGATGGCCTAGTCGACCATAAGGTTAGCGATTAGTTATAATTTCGGTTTATTGCAGATTCGAGTAAATCTGGAGCTCACTCGAGGTCAACTCGAGTCCAAGGCCATCCAGGCGAGGGATCATGCGGAACTCAGAGATCTTCTGGAGCGTATTTTGTTAAGCACCGAGTGCATGAGGGCGTTGTTTAACGGGTCAGATTCAAGGCCCATTGAAGCGATGATGGAGACGCTGAAAGAGGTACGTGCATGTTCGCATATCGTGCCGTTAGGTCCAGAAATATGGCTTAGACATCATCTGTGTCAGGAACTGTCAGATTCATCACTTGGATCGACGAAAGGGGAGTTGTTCGAGATGAGATTGAGAGAGCTGCGCCACAAGAGCGCGGCAGCGCCATCGAATTATCATCATCGTCGTCGTCGTCACCGCAATGGTGCCCGTTTGCTTGAAACCAGTTCCTCTAAATGGAGCCGCAAATCGGTGCCAGAGAATAGTGCAGCTCCTCAATATTTTGGTACAGCTGCAAGTGGAAGCATTGTGACAAAGACAAAGGAGACCATCGCAGGAGCCGGAAGGACCGCTGGAAGAGAAGCAGCACCGACGAAGGAGACCCCAGTAGAAAGACTTCAGGTCGGGATGTCGAGGAACAAGGGTAAGATGAAAGAGGGGTATGTGGAGTATAATGCCGCACCAGCGAAACACAGAATCCCAACGGAAACCCACGAGACTGGCGGGGGGCACAGGTCAAATCATAATATGGCGACTAAACGCAAGGACGGGCCCAGGGAAGATGTCATACCAGTCAAACACCGGGTGCTAGTGAAAGCCCAGTCGTCGAAAACAAGGATCCCCTTTCCCGCCGCGGCGACAACGAAGGTATTTTCCGTCGGAAGATCGGAGAATAAGGACGGCAGAGCTGGTGTCGAGGACATGATGTGGGCCCAGAGGGTGAAGAGAAATGCTGCGACGGAGGTGAGTCATGTACACGGTGCTGTGACGAAGGTCGGCCGTTCGATGTCTTCAACGCGGGCAATGAATATGCCTGTTGACACTGGGACACTGAAGAAAGCGACTGCGAAGGCGGGGGGAAGTATGAGCGTCTCGAACGGAGGCTCGAAAAGAACGAAGGGCGGAAGGCGTTGACTTTACTAGCATCGAAGAGACTAGGACTCATCGTATATAAGCAGCTTGAACTTTTTTGTGAATAGACAGATGTGAACATGCATGAAGCCACGGAGTTCGGCACCCTCTAACCCAAATCCGGCACCGCACCACGCACTCCCACAAATCAAATCAACTTCTCCCCTATACCCCCACCTCCACATTCCTCAAGCAGGGTCTAGTCCTGCCATGGCGCTGAGTCTCTCCAACTACCTGCTCACGGACGACCTCACCATTCTACTCGCGCTCATTTCCGTCACCGTGTTCTTGCTGAATAACCTCTATAAACCGCAGCCGCTCGTGCACCCCATTCTCCTCGGCCGCCAGAGCGATGTCGGACGGGCGAGAAACCCCGGCGAGAGTGCAGTGTATAGGAATTATAGTACGGGATTGATGGGGCGCGTGCGTACTCCTTTACGTGCTCTTTTGTTGCAAGTTACTGATACGTTGGGACAAGCAGTTCCCCGTACGCCCAGGGAAGGAGGTGCATATCATCGCCGATTTCGTTAAGCCTGAGGTGGAAGCACCACGCACGCTCTGGTCTACCAAGGTTAGTCGCTTGCAGCAGCATAGAATTTATCTGCCGGTGCTGAGGGCTGTTTCTGCTAGCTTACGAATGGACACCTCATCGATCGCGCGGCGGCCTTTGGCACCGGCCTTCTACGGCTATCCCGTGTACAACCACAAAAATCGAATGTTTTGTTGTTATTGAATGATTGTCTTGGTGGGCTCATGTATCTGTCATCGTCATCATGAGAGCTAATACGAATGTGATTTCAGAATTCATCGTCGCGGATCTGGCACTTGCATCGCACTCGATCAAGTCCATTACGCTCTCCTCGTCTACGTTACTCTCTGCAGTCCTCGAGTCCCACCAACCGTCGGCCATTATCACACATGCGTTCCTCCTTCCACAGCTGCTCGAGCTCATCTACGACTCCGATGCGCGCCACATAGAACACACGCTCGTCGTTGTCGGGGAGCCTTCCGTGCAAGCCATGGCAAGCGTCGCGAGCAACGTCAAGGTTCTAAAATTCGCGGATCTGGAGCATGAAGGCTTCAAAGCGGAGAAGATTCTCAGTCCCGTACCCCGGCCCAGCGACGTGTTTACGATGGTGGTATATGAGTCTGAGGGTCAAGTTCATGGCGCGCAGTTCACGCACGAGAATATGACGGCAGGTGTTGCGGCGGTGCGTGCGCTATTCCCGACGAATGTTCTGTCTCCGCTGGATACGATCTTGTCTACGCATCCTATGAGCACTGCGTATGGGCGCGCTGTCGCATATGCGGCTATTTATGAGGGGACAAGCTTTGCAACTTTGCCTAGCTCTGAATTATACCATGTTGATGAAAGTGAGTGCTTGCCTTTTTAATGGCGATTGGGGTTTGTATATTAATCTCGTCTACAGATAGTGTTAAACCTGATAATGCTGAGGTTGTGGCAACGCGAAAATATCCCACTCCTGCACCGACGGTGCTGTTCATCCGTCCGGGGCATCTAGGTTCCATCGTCACCGGTATCACCAAGACGGCGGAAAAGGGTTGGGTGTCGCACGCTTTTGCGTGGCGCCACAAGATTGCAGGGTTGGCTGAAGGATTTATCACGAATCAGAGTCTTTGGGATCGGCTTGTGTTCGATTCGGCACGGGCGAAGGTGCTTGGACACGCTGCGCCGATGTTGCGGGCTGTGGTTGTCAGCGGAGGTGCGCACCTTTCCCTCCTATTTTTCTGGTTTAAGGACTAACGCGCGCCAAAAATATAGGCCCTATTCCGAACACACTAATTTTGCCCGCCCGCGTGGCCCTTTCAGTCCCACTGGTCAACGCATTTACTCATCCGCTTTCGCCTACGCCAATTCTTGCGTCGCATCCGCTGGACCTTCAGGAGCTGCCGAACGAGGACGCGCACACGGGACCGCCGGGTATTAATGTGGAGGTGAAGTTGAGAGGGGTGGATGATGATGCGGTGGAGGGTGGTGCGGATCCTGTGGGAGAGATCCTGGTGCGTGGACCGCCAGTGGGCAAGCGCGTGGGTCTGGAGGATTATGTGAATGTGGGCGCTGGGGGCGAGGACCAGGATAGCGGCGATGAGCCGGAGTGGATCGTGCTTGGAGTCCGGGCGAGAGTGCAGACGAATGGCGCATTTGTGGTTGTGGGAGACAGAAAGTAATCAATTAATCGCGCTGTGTTTTTTTCTTTGCATAACTATAATCTGATACCATTGTCCGGATTTTGCAAGTTTAATGAAGAGCGCCGTGCGCAATCATGAAATCCTATTGTCTGGAGGAGGATCTGGGATCTCGCACGTGGAATGACGAGCGGAGCTCAAACTCTAACTTAACTGGGAGAATGGAAAGCGCTGATTGGCTGGACATCATGCACAATCAACAAACGAGAAAGTCAGCACAGCCACGGAGTATCATGTGACGCCATTCGCGACGCGCTTGGGCGGGCGGCCCGTTTTCGTATAAATAGGAAGCGTTCGCAGTTTTCTTTTCCTTTCCCTCAACACGAACTGCGCCGTCCCCTGTCTCCCCGCTCCTTAACCCACTCCATTCCGGTCTACCAGTTCTCAATACCCCTCTCTGTTATTCATACCCATCTCTTTCATGTCTGATCAAGTGAAAGCTGTCCCCGCTGCTGAAGTTGCACCTGCTGCTGAAGCCACTACTACCACCAAGCCCGAGTCTTCTGCTGCAAGGGTTGCTCGCACCACTAAGAAGGCCACCGGCACGTCTGCGAAATCCAAGGAACCGAAGGAGAAGAAGGCCCCCAAGGAGAAGACGGTGAAGGCGCCGAAGGAGAAGAAAGAGAAGAAGGCGAAGGCTGCGCCGGCTACTACTGCCTCTGGGCGGCCGTCATGGAAGGAGATTATCAAGGTTTGTGTTTTTGTGGGCTTGGATGACATTTGCTGAATTGGATTGTGTGTGTAGGAGTGCATTGTTGTAAACAAGGATGAAGTGCGTCAGGGTGTGTCGCGCCTCACGATCAAGAAGTACGCCGAGGAGAAGTACCACATCGATGTTATTGGCGTCAACTTGTCGCAGCTGAACCGCGCTATCACGAGCGGGGCCGAGGGTGGTCTGTTCTACCTTCCTAAGGGCCCCTCGGGCAAGGTCAAGCTTGCTCCTAAGGTCAAGGCAGCGTCTGCTTCAAAGGAGGTTCGTATTTCTATCTATGTTTTAGTGTATGTTTATTGATATCATTGCAGAACTCTAAGCCACCTTCGAAGACTCCTGCTGCTGCTGCCGCCGCCGTTGTAAAGCCCGCCGTCAAGGGCATCAAGAAGCCGATCATTGGCAAGGCTGCCACTGCCGCAAAGCCCGCGCCTGCGAAGAAGGCAGCTGCAACCAAGAAAGTGCTCGCTGGCAAGGCCAAAGCAACGACAACGACGAAGAAGACAACGACGGCCACCAAGCGCGGTGGTGCGAAGAAGGTAAGCCGTCGAGCTCCTGATATGGGACACATTCTAATTGGCGTCCGAAATAGGCTGTGACGGGCACGACGCCTGCTGCCAAGGCGAAGACTGCGGCGAAAAAGGCGCCTGTGGCTAAGAAAGCGTCTGCTGCATCGAAGACGACGACGGCCTCCAAGAAGGTTTGTGAGACTGATTGATTGTGGAGGACTTGTGCTGACGGCCACTTGCAGGCGCCAGCGGCTGCGGCTGCTGCCAAGCCGCGGTCGAAGCCAGCATCGAAGCCAGCGTCGTCCAAGGCGAAGAAGGTTGCTGCATGATGTGATTAGATATTTGTGATGATGTTGTTTTGTTTCTATCTTTGTTTAGTGCACTTGTACAGTTATTTGTTTTACTATATCGAGACATTGTAAAAATGGAGGCCAGGCACGGCCATCTGCGGCGATCAGAGGACCCCGGACGGGTGTCTGGGGTCGTGATGTGTGATTTGCGTAATAACTTTGTAATATTTGGGCGGAGCGTGTGGACTTGTCTTCCTTCCCCTCCATGCAAAGCTCCCAACGCCAACGCCCCTACCACACCCGCGTCCGCACAAATGACGCCCCCGCCACTGTCTTTCCCCCGCCCGGCATCGTCCTCCACCCCGACGACGCCGCCTCCAAGGTCTTCCACGCCGTCGCCCGCGCCTTTGTCTCCGTCGTACGCAACGCTCTCCCTCCCCTTCTCCTTATCCTGCTCACCCCTTTTCCAGGACAACCGCGCCATGACCATCAAGGACATTGCTGACCGCGCCTCCCACCACGGCCTCGTCTGCCAGAAGTGCGTCCCCGCCACTCGTCCCTCTCCCCGCCCCCGACTGACTCCCCACAGCCTCTCCGCCGCCGCCCAGGCCGTCACCACCTATCTGCGCGCCCACAAGGCCCGCTGCGACCGCCAGCAGGACCAGCCCCTCCTCCTCAGCCACACCCTCTCCGGCACACCCGCAGACGACGATCTCGTCCCCGCCCTATACTCCCGCTCAGGTGGCGACTCTGCCCAGCCCTCCGACGGCCGTCTCACCAACTTTCGCAAGGGCACCGCCGTCTGGTATCTCAGTCGCGCCACTGGCATCCCCTGTCCCTTCACCCGCGCTGGCATTCGCCTCTGCGATTACGTCCAGCATGAAGACGATGCGCACGAACGGAGCAGTAGGAGGGAACGGAGAGAGGTGAGCTGTGGGCTCAAGAGGAAGAGGCCGCTCAGAGGTTGCGTGCGACGCGATTCGGACGAGGAGGATGATGGTGACGAGGAGGAGGAAGAACAGCGTCCCCCAAAAGTCAAGCTTATGCTCAGGCTCAAACCGCTCCTCCCCAAGGCCACTCCGCCCACCGTGGAGCCGCAACCCGAGGGCTCGACCTCGACGCGTCCCATTGATGTGTCAGAGTCGGATGACGACGATTCGGATGAATCTATGCCCGTTGACTCATCCTCAGACGACCGCGATGAGTCTCCCGCAGCACCAGCACTAAACCACACCAAAGACGAGTCTTGGTCGGCGCCACTCTACCCACGCTCCTCCTCCATACCCATTTCGTCACATACGCCATCAACTTCCGAATTCATTCCTTCATATCCTATGCCAACTCAACTACAGCAACAGCAGCAGCATATATCGTACCGCTCCCCCTCCGTCCCCTTTGCCACTCCACCCCCTGACTCAGACGACGAGGCGGACGACTACCATGTTGCGATGACTAAAAACTACCACGACGGAGAGGACGATATCGACATCGGTTGGGACGCCGACCTCGATAGCGAGGGAGAGGAGGAGGGCGAGACCGTCTGGGAGAGTCCAGGCCCGCGTTCGCCGTCCGCGCCCCTCATCCATCCCTCAGAGATCACCGTCAAGGAAGAACCGCGGGACGTGCAGGGCATGCTCGATGCATGGGAGGATTTCGACACAAGCGTAGCTGTTGCCGAGGTCTTATCCAAAGCACTGGAGACAGATGTCACTAGACCGCAGATTAAACTAGAACCGCTGGATCCGTGGGGTTGGGACGTGAATCACGCCGTAGAATGGCCATCGGAGGACCCGACGCACATCAAGCAGGAGGACTTTGGCGTCGACTCTCTTTTCTCCGCTGGCCCGTCTTCCTCTCCGCTCACCTCCCAGCTCGGTGCGTTTTCATATTCAGACACCCAGCTGGGCTCTGAGCCGGATGACGATATCGCGCGAGAATATCCCACCGTGCGACCACGTTCCAAAACCGTCCCTGCAACGTTGCCCTTCTTCCCGACTCCGTCCAGTGTCTCACCGCCGACACCGCTTACAAGCACATCATCGTCATCGTCATCGCGCGAGCCCTCCGTGCCCTCAACTGCACTGGTAACACTCTTACAATCCCTATCCGTAGATACGGGCGCATCTACGGTTGCATTTACGCTTCCTCCCCCCACGCCCTGTGTATCTCCACTGCAAACACGCTGTCAACCTACGTTTCCTCTAAATCGCCCGGTGGTCGTGACGACCTGTCAACCATGCAAGCCTGCCATCAGCGCAACCCAAATAGAAGGTACCTTCTTTCTCCTCCCCCCCCCCAAAAAGCAGTTGACTGACATTGTCTTTATTTAGGTATATCTGTGTATCAGATGATTCTCGGCGCATTCCAGCTCCTGCGCCGCATTGACACCGATTTTGTTAACCTCGCGCCAATTCTGGCGATCGCAGGTGCAGCGCTAAGTGCGAACGAAGTCCCCGTGAATGCGATGGTAGTGACCAAGGGCTCCCCCGAGATTTGCGGCACCTGGGTACCCCTCGCCGCGGCGCAGGCATACGTCCAGACACACCTCGCGGACGCCACAGGCAAGTGCGCTGAAGCCGACCGTGATGCGCTACGGGTCTTCCTTAGCGACACACTCGTCGAACTTTTCCCACCTGCCTTGCAAGAGTTCCACCGCGCACCGCCGGCGCGCGGCCTCAATCAATTTGGTTTACACTTTTTGTCAATGGTGCAGGCGGCGAAGTGGGAGGCCGTCATGGACGGTAGCAATGCAATTCATACAGGCTCATCGGTCGCGTCGGGGTCAGTATCGAGCGCTGGGTCGACGCCGGGGTCGTTCATGACCGCAGGCTCATCCTCGCCGACGTCGACGTCTCCTCCTGGATCCCTGCCTGCCCGGCCGTTCTTGCTCGGCTTCGGCGACCGGCACGTGGAGAAGGATGCTCCGCTCAGCGCGACAGAACAACAACTTTTCCATGAGTTATGTGTCATCCCAGACTGGGACCGCGATGGCGAAGGAGAGGACGGTGCGATGGATGTCGACTTGCCCACCTCGTCCTCCTTGCCTGAAAACATGGTTGCGCTAATGGACTTGTCTGGCGCCCTCCCTCCGGCGCCGATGTCGCCTCTGTCTGTGTTGTCCGAGTCGCCGCTATCGTCCCCGATGTCGTCGCCCACGATTACGTCTGCACGGCTTGTGTCAGCGGCTATTGTGCGCAAACGTACGGAGAGTACTGAGACACAGAAGCCGCTAAGGAGGTCGAAACGCGTTGCGGATGCGCAGCTTGCTCAGCCGGCCGCGCGCGGGGCGGCGGCGCCTGTACGAACACGTGGGAGAAAGGTAGCATCCTCGCGCAACTCGCTCTCTTGAGGGCGGAGGTATGTGCCAGCCTGCTCCACTTTTGCGCGCTCTCGTCCTCCTTTTCTTGTCTTTTTTCTGCTTCTTTTTCAAATTCAATGTTTGTATTCCGTATCGTACCTTTCAAATTATCATTAGTTTGACTGCTGTTCTTTTTTTTCTTCTTCCTGCGCTGGTGTCTTTTCTGTCGTTGGTTGTCGTCGTTGCCGTCTGTACCATTATCAATTTTTTGTCGCTCCCCCGTCGATTCCGGTTTCACCCACGTTTCTGCCACTTAGACTTGAAGGCATTTTTTGATGGTACCGATAACTTATCATCTTCCAGTTTCTAATCATTCCTCATAATGCCTTTTTTTTTTGCCCATCCACTTCGAGTTCCGCTTTCGATGTTGATGATTGTATGACAACGACGGTGGAGACGCGCGCAGAACGTTTCGCTTTTTAGTATCACCCAATTACCTACTTCTACCCTTCATGCTACCCCCTCGTCTGCACCTTGCCTACCGACCGATTATGCGGTGCTGCTACCATTTATGTGCCATACCATGCCTTTACCCCATTCTCTTCTCTATATTTCCCCATTGTCTATCCCCCTCGTCCTTCCATCACACGCCCAAACCACGACAATTACCGCCACACGACTCTCTTTTTGTGTCATGGCTCCGGAGTCCGATCATGCAGGCGTGCATACATGTGGCATCGCAGGCGACGGCGAATTCCTCTCTAACACATTGCTTCCTTCGTTCAGCCTTGCTCGCTATCAACTAGCTAAATCAAGTACCTATACATAGTGCCATAAATTCCTCCCCCCATCCCCATACTCAGTAGTAGTAGTAGAAGCCAATAAGTACGCTTTGTATCAGATATAGTTTTTTCTCTCCTCTCTATTGTTGGCAGATGCCGTTTTCTACTACATACGTACAGCTACTATAGCCGCTATGAATACCACTTTGATGTTAATACGTTCGATGGGGTTCGAGAATGGCCAGTTGTGGTGTACTTGTTATACTTACCCGGTGCTGCAGTGAGTTTGGCTGAGGTGTGCGCTTATGTGTGGCATTTACTTATGGGAGCGCCGGAGCGGCGAACGAGGGGGGGGTTGTTTTTGGCCTTGGTGATTTGGGGGCCTTTTGTCGGTCCCTCGTTCCATCGACATCATATCGACATGAGAAGAGTCATCGATGATGATGCATGCGGGTGTTTTCCGTCAAATCCCAACACCCAAGCCCTTTTCTTGATGACTTATATCACTATGATGAACTCCGTCGTCCCACTTTTTGTTAGTTTTTCTTTATATGGAAGGTGGTGGCATGTGTGTTGTGAAAATGTGCTTAGATCATCGGGCACCGCCGCAGTTTTCCTTTATTTTAGAGTTGGATCTTGGTAGTTTGTTTGAACTTGAAGGAAACAAGATGAGCCTGATTTTTTTGGATGAAGAAGCTTTGTTCTTGGTGTCGATCGATTGCTATGAAAGTATTTTATTTGGGTTTTGTTCGTCGAGCGAGTGCGAATCGCGACAGACTGCTTGGTCGGCCATCTGTCAGACCCCGTCGATCTGTTATTTCTCGCCGTGTAACGAATGCGGCCGGTAAGCGGTATTTGCTGATTCCGCCGGGACCCCTGCATCGAAGGGGACATTTTCAAGTAAGCGGCGGCGGCGACGGCGCCCGTTTGTAAGCGCTGTGGTTTTCGATAAGCGCTCTCGTCGTGATGCATGTGGCGCAATTTTTGTTTGCCATTTCGTGAACTTTGAAGGTGACTCAAGTCAAATCTTTTTTTAGGATGGACAATGTCCGTCATCACATCATTGCATACGAAGAGATAAGGATAATAATGGATTCCGATGGCATACTTGCTTGTATCTGTCTAGCAGCTTGGGTAGGGTCCCACTACTGGTCCTCCCATGCCCATGCCATAAAACAAGTCAATGGCCTGGGTGAATGATCACTGAACGGTATCGTTATATGCGTTTCTTCTTCGTCGCTATCACCTCTAAGCCCGACAAGACGGGATTCCTCAGCCTGGGCTCCTCGAGGAGTTGATATGATGACGGTCTGCAACGACAAGATATGATAGATGCTATTTTTGGTGCTACTTGCGCCAATGGCATCATTTCCGGACATCGCCATGAAATCATTGAAATGCCATGCCACTCTGTGTCGATCCTTTCGAGCTTCGATCATTTTTGACTGTCCTCTCGGGAGTCGTGTGCTGATTACTTGGGGCAGATTTTGGTGGTTATGCACCTTGTGTCGTGTTTTTGGACGCTGGGTTTTTATTGAGGGTTGGCACCATTTATCTCGTCAAGAATAATCGAGTTCTTTCAGGGTAAGTTTTGGGTATCGCGCCGAATGAGGCAAGTTTCCAAATGGATGAAGAGGATCCGGGTATTCGTTGCGTAGAGTTGTGCTGTGTTGACTTGGCGAATGCATGGGGGTTGATGATAGTAGTATCTCTCTTTCCGATATATATGAGTAATCGAACCATAGAACACGGTGGTTTGGTCATCGACGGTGGTGCAATATCCTGGTTGCTGCTCCTTTCTGACGGGTTCGAAATTTCAGTTGCTTTCTTGCCTGGTTGTTGGAGTCCCTTTGAAGGTAGAGTACACTTTGGAGTCGCTGATACAGTATCATTGAAGTTTGCGGCAGCTTCGACGGAATTTCTGCCTTTGAGCTCCTTTCGATATTCGGTCCGAATGTGCGCCACATTATGGAATTGACAGTCGCGATGGAGTGAGAAGACCGTGGCTATATTATCCTAGCTTAAGCTTGAGGGTTATCATCAGTCTGCACCATGATGATTTGATCGACACTGGGCTTGGACTGGGTGGGTGACGTAGCGTTTATTTGGGTGTGGACGAGGAGATGATGTTTTACGGCGCTTGTTTGGAGGTGAGCGCGCTAAGCTGGTAGGCATCATTATTTATCATCGCGGAGTACTTTGATTGAATTTAATGGGGAGTGAGCAGAAATATGAAGGAATCCTGGTATGTATGTAGCCGCCAGATTAAATACACACCTCTATCCACTGAACCTTGCTCCAATGTAGATACTTTCATTAGCAAGTTGACTCATAGGTACCCCTGAAGCTGCGTTCGCAGCAAAGGAGCATTCCAGAATGTATAGGATTGCATAGGGTGTCCGCCGGAAAATAGACCCATCAGAGCAGTGACTCGAAAGGGAGGTGTGGATTATTTCTTCTTTGGGGAGATATTACCGTTTGCAGACATGGAAGTCTATGACCTTGCATTTTCCAGAGAAACAGAGTCGACTGGGCATTGTACATCTGAGACGAGCTCCATTTGAGCTCCACCTGCAGATAATATGACGGGTAGAGGGACACGGAAGCAAGTGCAGACCACATAGACCGATGCAGGGGATTCTAAATATAGATGAACGCGTCTGCCTCCAAGTCTGGGTGAAGGGTCTCACTGGTGAGGAGCTGCCGGAAAGAGAGTGACTTTGTGGGAGAGCGCAGGTAGTTGAGACGAGTCAGTCAGGGGCTGGAGGAGAAGAGGGAGCGTGGGAAGAGCGCCACCTGTGCATAGTTTTCACTCTCTGCGACGAGTTGTTAGTAGTATTTCCAGAGGCCCCTCTGCCGGTAACGCCCATCGACCTTGTTCTCGTCGGTTTCGCGGACAGGCAGCTAATCACGACAGCATCCACGTACTCACAAGTCTAATTTGCGTACTTCACCCAGCCTCTCTTCCTAATCCCTAATCCTTTTCTTCATTTCTACATTATGTCTTTATCCGCCTCTGACAACAACCCTGCCTATTCCCGCGTCCCTCCCTCAGGAAAGACTCCTCCCCCCGCACCCTCCGCCGCCTTCGCAAAGAGGTATGTCTTTCCACCCCATCTCTCTTTCATCTCCTCCTCACCTTTCTCCCAGGGCCAGAGAGCTCCAGAGTGCCGAAGCCTTGGGTGGGAGGTATCGCCCTCCTGCTCTCCGCGCTCTTGCATCGGGAGGCTCGCCTCCGAATGACGCAGCTCCCTCCATTACGATCCCAGGCGATGGCGCAACTCTGCCACCTACGAACTACCCACCCGGGTTTAGAAGGGCAAGGGCTGGGACCTTACCCTCCAACGTCCAGCTTGCAGCCCAGCGTTTCGCAGCTACCACCACCACCACCAACAACACCACCGATTCTCTCATGGAGCAACCTCAGAGACAGACCCCTGTCGCTCCTATCCCAAGTCTCGCAACCGCTGCCAGACCAGGTCTCCGCCATTCTGTCACCACACACACTGCGACATCCCCCGTCGCTCCTCCAGTCGTTTCGTCCGGCGTAACCGAGAGGAACAGCAGATTGAGATCCGGATCGTTGACCTTGCCAACTGGCGGTCTTTCCAACGCCTTCGGTCCCTCCATCTTTTCATCCTCCTGGCTGTCCACCACCAACGCTGCCGGCTCTGGTTTCTCCGTCCTCGACGAATTGCGCTCCGTCACTTCCGCAGATTCTGGAGCCGACGACTTTGATGTCCACACATTGGACTACTTGGGTTTGGACGACAGCCACAGGCCTCCGCCTGCCGCCACGCTGTCTGAGCTGCGCAACCAAGCTCAGGCGGCAATTGCAGGAAATCTCGCCAATCCCGCGCGCACCCGCGCCAACACCGTTTCCAACCCCTACCGTATCCGTCCTTCTGTAACCGGATCTTTGCTTTCGACACCAGCAGCCGAGGAAGAAGAAGAATACTTTGTCGAGAGCTATGACATAGGGTACGACCGCCAGCAACTCGGCGCGTATGATATCGGAAATTCGCAGGGCGATTATGGACAGTCGTCCTATCTGACTGCCAAAGGTTTCAAAACCACGGATCACTTTTCGACCAATCGCCCTCGCGCCATCTCAGTTGGCATCCTCGATGACCCCATGCGCTCACTTCAACGCCGTGCCACGACAAGCGAAACCCATTCTTACATCAACGAACTCCAACACCCAAGCGCCAACTTGACCCTTGCCAACAACATCGGCAACCCGTCCAGCATCTTGAAGACGGAGAAAATGGCTGCTACTCGCAGTGGTGTTTCTCCGAGCGTTCATTTCCCGACTGGCGGCGACATTCCCATCGGACGTGGCGCATCGGCCTATTTACTGGCGCCCAATACCCATAACCGCTCCGTTTCCCCCAAATCAGAAGGTCCATCGACTCAACTCCAGACTCCCACGCGTTCACTTTGGATTGGAAATTTGGATAGCGCCGTCACAAGCGAGCAGCTCATCCACGTGTTTGCGCCGTACGGTGCGATTGAGAGCTTGCGGCTTCTTCCTGAGAAGGTAATGTATCCCATCGGATTTCCCGCCTATGTCCGTTGCTGAAACTTTTTCCCTAGGAATGTGGGTTTGTGAATTTTGTGGATCAAGCAGATGCTATTCGTGCCAAGGATGATGTTCTCAATCGTCTGGGTGGTAATATTGGCATGCCGAATGGACAGACAGTGAGGATTGGGTTTGGAAAGGCGGATAGCGCACCTGTGGCGCCTGCGAAAGGTAATCCCGCTAGTCCTGGACCTACGTCGCCGAGCAATGCGGGTACGAAGGCTTCTGGGAACAATACCGGTCTTGGTTCAATGGATGCTCAGCTCCAGTCGACTCCTACCCGTGCGTTGTGGATTGGTTCGATTCCTTCGTCGACTACGCCTGCTACCATCCTCAGCGTCTTCAGTCCTTACGGTCCCATTGAATCAGCCCGCGTCTTGACCCACAAAAACTGTGGCTTTAGTGAGTAATTTTGTTTGTGTGTGTGTTTGGTGTATTTTTGGGACGAACCACTTTTTTTCTTTCTCTCTTCTCTAGTCAACTTTGAACGCTTAGATGATGCCGTTCGAGCCCGCAAAGCCCTCAATGGCCGCGATGTCCTGGGAAGCGATGTGGGCGCGATTCGTATTGGTTTCGCCAAGGTGCCAGTCAAGAATGGCCAGGAAGGAACAGGTTCTCCGGACGAGAACTCCACCAACAATGCGAACGTTGCTCAAGGTGTTGGCGATTTAAGCGTCGGTGCCACGATCCATGCATTGCGAAGTATCAAGGGCGCGTCGACCATTCCTGCTGATCAGCAAGTACTTGGAGGAGCGGTTGAGAATTATAGGTCTAACCTTTTGTTGAGCATGATTGCATCGGGGATGCATAATGCGCCTCTTACTCCAGACGGCAGCAAGCCGTCTGGTTGGTCTGCTTCTGTCACTGAGCAGCAGATGATTCTCAGGGAGCTCGCTGGCGGAAGTCTTGATGCAGAGGTTGATATCCAAGCCTTGGCTGGTACGTTGGTGGATATATTCTGGAAGGAAGCAAGTTATTGATCCTCTCCCTTTCATTACAGAATTTAGGCCTCCTACCATGTACTATACCACGATCCCTCTTGTCTCCGAAAGACCTCACAACAGACGTTGGGATGCCTCCAAGTTGCGCGAACTTCGCAAGCGTCTGGATTCGGGAACAATGAACGTGGATGAGATTGACCAGATCGCGGCCGACTTTATGGATAGTGAAATCGTCGATTTGGCTTCGGACTGGCTTGGAAACACGGTGGGTGCATTTGGGATGTCTGTTTGCTTCCGCCGTTTGATGATGAGTTTTTTTCTGTAGGTTGTTCAAAAGCTTTTCGAGAAGTGTTCTTCTGGTCCTCGAGTTGCGATGCTTGAGCGTATCTGCCCTCACCTCGCGATGATCGGTATTCACAAGAACGGAACATGGGCAGCTCAGAAGATCATCGAATGTGTCACAAGCCCTGATGAGGTTGCGCTCATTGCGCAGAACCTCCGAGCTTATGCGCCTCCTCTCCTCTTGGATCAATTTGGCAATTATGTCATTCAGTAAGTGGTGGTGATTGCATTTTAATTTTTGGACCGACACTTACCCTTCGCTTGATAGGTGTTGTTTACGCTTTGGGCCTCCCGCTAACGAGTTTATCTTTGATGCTATCGTGGATCGTATGTGGGAAGTCGCTCAAGGTCGCTTCGGTGCGCGTAGCATGAGGGCTTGCCTCGAGAGTCCCCATATCACTATCAATCAGCAGCGCCGTATTGCAACTGCGGTCATTCTCAACTCGATCCCTTTGGCCACTAACCCGAACGGTGCGCTACTCTTGACGTGGCTTCTTGATACTTCTGGCTTCCCATCGCGATACAACTTGTTAGCACCCCGCTTCACGCCCCATTTGTCGCATTTGTGCACGCATAAGTTGGCTTCTCTTACTGTGCTTCGCATCGTCAATCAAAAGATCGAACCCGATGCTTCTAGCCTCATCGTCGAGGCATTGTTCAATTCGCCAGGAGACCACGTCCTCACGGACGTCTTGGGCGATCAGGTGAACGGTGTCGCTGTTGTTCACAAGATTTTGACGAGCCCTTTCATCGATCAAAATGCAAAGCAAAATTACGTTGAAGCGACCAAGCGGGTCCTTATTGAGTTGAAGGTTATTGCGACGCAAGCATACCGAAGGCTCATCGAAGAAGTCGGACTCCCTGTTCCCAACTTCCAACCAACCTACAATAACACATTGCCTCCGACCGGAAAGGTTACCAAGAATTCTGCCCAAAACTTTGGCGTGCCAGGTCTTCCTTCAGGCTATCCATCGAATGACCAAGGTTTCGCTTCCATGATGGCCGCGCTGCAAATGGGAGGTCAGAATCCTCAAGCAGGTCCTCCTAACCCGCCTCAATTGCACATCGACCAATCGTACAACCCTGGCGCCCCGCGACGCGGCGCCCCTCCTAATCAGCAACAGCCCAACACGTACACCCCTACTAACGAGACCTACAATCCGTTTTCTATGCGCACCCCCGAGGCCGGCAGCCCTCGCCAACAAGTCAATGTTCGTCGCATGCCAGGAGCACCCAACATCCCTCAGTCTCCCTACGGAAACCAGTCGCCTATTCTTCCTCATGGTGGTCAGCTGCCTAACATGAACCAGATTCAGCAGCCCTTTGGAGGCATGCCGCCGCAAGCAGTTCCCCCTCAACTATATCAGCCCTACATGTACCAGCCATATCAACAGAACCCGCCCTCCAATATGGGAGCATTCCACGCGTAAACGCAAAATTGCGTACGACCTTTTACGATGCCATTCCTTGACAACCCTTCACATCATGTCAATTTTTGAAATCATATAGCGCCTCCCCTCCTTTTGTTTGTGGTGCACCAAATCCCCTCCGCTTTCACTCGTTTGGTTTCACAATCTGCTTTTGTACGTTGGTTTGCTCGTATTGTTCTGGAAAGTCTCTTTTATACCCCTCTCCTCGATGCATCCCATGTATGCTCCTCACAATCCTTTCTTTTTATCTGTCTTTTTTCTCTCTCTCTTTCTTCGACCAAAAATGGGGTATATGCTTTTCGTGGGTGCCAAATGATGCTGGAACGATCGGTTGTTTTCTCAAAATTTCCCTCGACATAGTTCATTATTTCCTCGTTCTAGTAACTGTACAACAAAGGATGGGTTGCCGCTACGGACAACCATAAAATCAATAGACTAGGTTTCCACTACTTTCTTTAAATGTAAGTAGTTGTTTATACGTGTCTGGTTTTATCTTCTCCCTCGACGTGGCAAAAAAAGTTGTCCTTTTCGTAGACATCTATCTTGGAACCTATACTGCACAATTAATACTGCGTCTTATTTGTGTATAACATTTATTATTCCCTTGACATCATCGACATTATTCTTGCTCTTAACGTCCATCTTCCTCTGAGTGAAATGGGAAACTCTGCTTCAAAAGCTACTCGAAAGTATCCTTCGCGCGCCGATATTCCAAACCTTGCTGCCCGGAACGGCGCCAAGGCAACTCGTCCGGAAATACCAGTGCAGAGTAGCAAGCTTGCAGACAGTCATCGGAGTGAAGGTTCGTGGTGTCGTGTCGTGTCGTTCCGGATCACTTGCTCTGACGCATATTGCAGCCATTGAAAAAGACGCAGGAGATCCTGACTTTCTGTCGAACTTAAGCCGTCTAGGGCCAGTCCGAGTGGATCATCATATGCAGAGCGTACGTCCGGTGCGTATGACGTCCTTTACTTTACAGTTGAGGAAGCCGCGTTTCTGATGCCCACGTTCCCTTCTCGTCCGGGCGCAGGATTCCAATAATACGACGCGTCTCTTCGAGTCTCGAGCCAAATCAGAACAAGCAGCATCTGTACCCACCAAAAATCAGCTATATGCGTTCGTGCTGAGTGATTTGCTGGACCGGCGGAAGGCTGTTCGGTCGAGGCAGGAGCTGGAAAAGCTCGCGAACGAGTTCAATATCGACGTGGCGAAATTGGAGTCGCTGGCGCGCTTTGTGAATAGTCCGAGCATTGACAAGGCTACGATTCGGCCTATTGCGGGAAAATCTGAGGAGGATGGGTTCATGGTGGAGGTGAGTATCTGTTGTCATTTGTTCCTAGGCGTATTTTATTCACTGTCGGGTTAGGCTGTGTGGATAGAGCCTCAGGTTGGTCACGCATCTTAATAGTATCCACGAGCCCTTATGAATCTATAAATTATGGGTTCGAAGCTGAATGCTTATAAGCTATTACTGGGTGAATAAGATAAACAGGCTCCAGACCTGTATATGCATAGTGGTCGAGTCTCTTTCGTACAGAGCTTGATAGGGAATAGGATATACACATGAGGTGAAATCAGACAGAAAGTGAGTCGAATGAAATGGGTATGGGTCAGTCATGAAGGGGAAAACGTAACGCATGAGGTGAATAGAGACAAATGAGTGAGGTGCGCAAGATAGTTACTTGAATCATAAATAAAACCTTCCAAATCCAAGACCATGCAACAGACTTAAATATATAAAAAAGGCCATGAGCAAGAAATGTTAATGGGTGACAAAGTTATCCGCGTCGAAAGAGAGGTCGTCGAAATGGAAAGAGTCAAGCCTCATTTCGAGGCTCATGTCTCCTTCATCATCAAGGTCGGTGGGCGGAGGCGCGGCTCTGGAAAATCGTCTGGGTGTTACAGCTTCCCAGGTGTTCTTCAGACTCGCGACGCGGCTGGGCTTCCGAGGCGTCTTTTCCACGTCCTCCAAATTAGAATCTAGGTTCAGCCCTAAGCCAAGCCCAAGGTTCAAACCAACATTTGTATCAAACACGGACTCGAAGCTGTCAAATCCTGGGATGTCAGCTGTGTCCTTCTGGCTGACGAGGCGAACGTGGTTCACCTCCTCGCAACTTGTGGGCGTCTGTGGTCCTGCAGAGGACAGCACGGACGGTGGTGTGGATGTGGTTGAGCGCGGTGTAGGCGTCGTGCGGCCTGAGTCGCCGTCGGGCACGATAGGGGCGGCTACAGATATTGGTGGCGCTTGAGAGGAAGATGGTGAGAAGTTAAAAAGCTTCTGGAGGCTCAGCATCGAGAAGCGTCGGGAGGCCGATTTGGAGCTAGATGTGGTAGGTGTCGGAGACGTGGCGCGAAGACGGGCTTCGTCTTGAGCGTCCTGAGTTGCAACAGAATATATTGAGGGTTGGCGAGACACGGAATTGCCTATGCTGAATACGGAAGACGTGGGTGAGGTGACTGAATTCCGCGGCGACGTCACGGATGGGTCGTCGAAAGAAGATATCGACGTGCGAGATTTGAGGGAAGGACCAGTGAACAGTTGCGATAGCATCTTCGACCCGCGACGCGCTACAGTCGGTGTTCGTGGGCGAGTTGGTGCGTCCTCCCGCGGCATTGGTTCAGAGTCTGAGTGCGATGGTAATGGAGGTACAGGAGGTACAGGGGGCGGGGCGTTGAAAACGTCCTGTGCGCGAGGCTTTGACGAAGAACGTAAGGTTCCCTTGAGGGACCGGAATACTTTGGAGGCGCGGTTTTTAAGAGTCTGAGTACGTTTGACATCCTGGCGCGGTAGGATGCTCTGGGGATCGGTCGCTGGCTCTGAAATGCGACTTCGTCGACTAACTTTAACGACTTCAATTACGTCCGAATCGTCGGCTACATTTCGGATGTCCCGAGGTGGGTGCCGAGCGCTTTCGCGAATAGATTGGGGGTCCTCGTCAAGGGAGGTCTCGCGTCCATAGTCAGACTCTGTGTCGCTGTCGTTATCGTCGTCGTCGCCATGGGCGTCATTTAAGGCGTCCACGACGGAGATACTCTCAGAGGGCCGTCGTGGCATAACCTCTGCATCGACGGCGTCCGGATTTCGGTAGTACCTTGGGGGCTCCATGTCAGAGGGGAATGCATAGACGGTGATATCTGGGCTGTCTGGATTTTCTGTAACCCGTGAAAGATTGGGGTTGTCCGCGTCGAAAAAGCACCAGGCGGGCGTCTCGTCTTCCTCCGGGGGAGTGACGAAGACGTTGGGCATCTGCATCTGGGGCGTGGTACTTGGACCGTCCTCTGGCGGAGGATTAGTTGGATTTTTTGAAGGAAAGAAAGGGAATGACATTGGAGGATGGGAAGTTGGAACGAGGTCAACCTCAATGTCAGCCTAGCGTCACGTGCCCGCGTACTAATGATCTCTCCCTGACGTCCCTCTTCACTTCATCCTAACGACCATGCACACCCATATGTCCGTCACTTTTCTCGGCACCTCCAGCGGAGGCGGGCCCTCCGAGTCCAGAAACTGCTCTTCCCTTGTCTGCGATATGCTTGCGGATCAGACTCTGTGGAGTGCGTGTCGATTTCATCACATGCCATCGTCTCATTAACCGTCTTTTGTCCAGGATAGTGGTGGATTGTGCAGAGGGTACCACACGCCAGTTTGCTATGCAACCCCAATTCACAAAGCCTTTTTTGCGAATAAACAAAGTCTCGAAGATCTTCGTTACGCATATGCATGGTATGTCCGGGTATTTGCGTCTTGCTCTGCAGTAGTAACGCAGCTCCGCAGTGGATCATATCATGGGTATTGTCCCTTTGCTTCGCTATGTTCTCTTTCCACCTCTAGACATGAACTCTGGGTCTTCGTCTTCGCAGCCACCGGTATGCCCTCGTCGTCTTCCTCTGTCATTCGAATTGTATTCATTAGGATTCGCAGCCTCGGACTATCGAGATCTTTGGGCCGGCAGGGCTGCGACTCTTCATCCGGCAAATTATGAAAATGACGCTAACGCGCACTGCGGATAAGTATGTTGTTCACGAACTACTGACGCCTGAAGATTCTATCACCCCTTGCGAGCTTCGGCCGTCCAATGATCAACTTACAACGCTGCATACTTCGGAGCCAAATATACTGCACCCTAGTGAACTTGTTGGTCTGGATATACGTCCTTCCCCCGATGGTTTTTGGCGGGCCATTACACAGGCGAGGGGCGTGCTGAGCCCGATTGTCGTCGATGCAGGGTCTATTCTTCATCGCGGTGCGTTAGCCTTTTCACATGTTTGTATCTTATGTCGCTCATGGAGCTTTTTTTATTATAGACCCATGCATAGGATATACATTTACCGAAGTACAATACCCATCGAGAAAACTAGTTATTCTCGGAGATACCTACGACCCTTCGGCGATGATCCCGCTCTGCACCAACCCTTCCCCGAGCTTGCTTGTCCACGAAGCTACAGATTCACATATCTCGAAACAGGCGGATCCGACGGGAAAGCTCTCTAAACGGTCCGCAAGGGAAGTCCGCGACAAGGCGCTGAAGAGGGGACATTCGATACCGGAAATGGCAGGCGCTTTTGCAAAGTTAGTGGGAGCAGGTGATCTTGTTCTAAATCATATTGGAGGAAGGTGAGATATTTATTGCTTTTACTATGGATACAGTCGCACTGTTTTTTTACCTTCAAACTTTTATACTTAGATTCCCGGCGCCTCGGGGCCATCAGGATTATGGGCGTCACCAAATCATGCGGGATATAGAACACAAGGCAAGTACAGCCTGGGGTTCGGGGAAACATGCAAAAGCCGCTTGGGATTTCTTGCGTGTTCACGTCACAATTCCTCCTCGAGATGATGCTCAGGTACAGACCGACCCTGTTGAATACACAGAAGCTCAAGCTGGGCCCAGCGAAGCGGGGACTCCAGCACCGAACACTCGAACGACAAACTCTCACAGTAATAATAATTTTAATGGGAGGAGTAATAGCAATGGCTACGGCCGTCGGAATGGAACCCGACCTAATAAACGGACTTCAGACCGTTCATCAGAATCTTCAGCGCTAAATGGCGATGCGAAACGGAGGAGGTGATATCCTTATTTATGATGTAAATATCCCTATCGCAATAGGCGCAGATCTATTTTTTTTTTGAGGGGGTTTTTTTTTTTTTGGCTATTGGACTGTATATACACACACAACTACGTAATACAGACAAGAATAATGTGGCGCTGAACAAAGTATAAGTAACGGGGAATGGTTATTTAAAAGTTACAAACTCTGAATGAATGAAGATGGACGTGTAGCGATACATAGCAAGAAGCATTTAGAAGCAATGTACAAAGTCTCTCATCTGGTGATAGAGAAAAGATACTATCTATATCTTGAATGATTCAAAGTGATGATGATGATAAACAGTCTTGTGTGCGGTGTTTCGGCAGTAAGAGTCCGATGAAAATTTGGTTCCGACTCGCTCACATTCGAATTTTCACGTCGATGATTCGATAGTGGATGACATGGTCATGGGAATCACACTCTCTATCGTAAGGCTCTTGCGATGGTGCTTGACAATGCTTAGTGTATGCCCATCGCTCGTCGGGGTCATGACGCCGCCCTCGCGCGAGTCGCCTCCGCATATGGTATCCTCATGGGAGGAGTAGATAGAGACAGGGAGTGTGTCTAGGGTGGGCAGCGAGGAGGATTCTTTGTACGCGTGCTTTGAACGTTTGCGGATCCACCGGCCGTATTTCTGGATGGATAAAAGGTGTGAGATTTAACGCATAGATGGAGGAATAAGAAAAGAAACGCACCCAAAATAAAAGCGGGATAGGCATGCACGCGGTTGACAGACCCGCAAAGATACTCATCGCCCACGCGTCGCCGAGCGCGCTGAACATCGCCGGCGCGAACAGCGGAAACACAGCACCGCACGTCGAGCGCAGGACAACGGTCGCGGCGATTGCGCTTGCAAAGTAGATACCGTAGGTGTCCATGAGGTAGGTCGTCAGACTCTGCAGGATCTGCGCGACCCCGATGCCGAATGGCACTCCGGCGAGGATAGGCACGATCCAGTGAATTGATGGCTTTGTTGTCCTATACAGGTTGTGTGGGGTTAGCACTCGGTGATATTCGCTTTTTTTGACGAGTCTTTACGTAGAAGCGGGTGATAAATGAGCCAGGTCTAGTACTATGACTTACCAGGCGAACCACCAGAGGCCTATTGGGCCTAATACCCCGCCAATTATAGCCATGTGTAGACGACTGGGAAAGAACGGGGTAATCAGAATTTCGAATGCAGATATGATGCATGCAAGGCGCTGGGAAGCCTGCGGCAGACGAAATTAATGAACGCACGCTTCAGGAGGCGCGCGGCCCGATTCGCTCTTGTCCATACTCCGCCAGTAGATGCGGTTCTGGATCGACTGCGAGGCCGTACCGAGCACAATGCCGAAGCCTACTCCGAGGAAAGCAAGGCCGCCTTCTCCTGAGGTGAAGTGCCGGTGCTGCTGGAAGACAATTGGGTAGCCAGAAAAGAGTGCATAGAGTGTGCCGTAGACGATGGAAATGTAGATGGCTAGAAAGAGAACAATGGGCTCTGTTACTAGGAATACTGTGTATGTGCCGAATGGATATGAATGATGATGAGAAACGTAGGATGGATAAGAAGAGATAATGTGACTCACTGAACGGCCGACTGAGGTTTGTCCTCATGACTTGACTGAATGACTTGGATCGGTTTTGGTGGTGCACGGAGACGTAGTGCACGATGCCGCCTGATGATTTGGACAGTTTCTGGGCACGCCAACGGAGAAGTACAGGGGCATACTAGAGATAAAATGAGAACTTGAGAGAGAGAGAGAGGAAGAGATGATTTACGGTTTCCGGTGTGATGAAGTATCCGGTAATGAGGTTGACCGCAGAAAAGATGAACATGAGCCAGAACGTGAAATGCCATCCCAGCCGTGGGTTTTCGACTACAAATCCACCGACGATAGGACCGATGACTGATTTTTTTTTCTTCGTTAGAAATTGGTTCCCCCCCCCCCGAAAATATGTAGGATGCTTACCTGGCCCAAGAAAGGGAACCGTCGCGTATATGGCGGATGCTAACCCACGTTCACGAAAACTCCATATATCGCTGACAGCGCCACCGGCATTGGTTAGCGCTGCCAACGAAGGATTTTCAGGTGAATTTCGGGTATATGATTTGATTGTACTCACGAGATGAACCAAAGATTCCGGTGAGAAGGCGGCAGGAGAGAAGGGAAGCGAGGTTGTGGCTGAGGGCGCCCTGTACTTGGAATAGGGTGTAGAGGGTCAGGGTGACCAAAAAGACTTTGCGCTGGAGATGAAGTGGATGAATAAGTTGTGCCTGCAAAGGCAAAGAAAAAGGACTTGCTCTGCCAAACATCTATTTTTGGCACATATGTTAGATTTGTGGGGGCGGAGTAAAGAGAAAGTAATGGCAGCTTGCCTCGCCCATGGAAGCGAAGACCAAGGGACTATGTCGGGTAAGAGGTGGGGGTGATAAGTGAATATCGGAGGGATGATTAGCGGGATCGACGCACCCCAATGCAAAGCCTAGGACGTAGAGGGATATACCGAGAATAGCGACGTCGTAGGATATGTTTAGGTCGCGCATGATGAACTGCAAACCACCTGTGTATGAGCTGCTGCCAAAGGACACGGTCCAGGTGCAGAAGGCCAACTGTGAGGACAAGGGTGTTGGAACAAGAAATGGTTGGGACGACAGAGGACATGCCTGCATGGTGATGAGCCACTTGCGGGGCTTGGACCAGTTGTAGGGATCTTCGGGGTCACTGAGATCCCAGTCCACGACGTATGGGTCGTCGCTGGTACCGCGTCCGAGGTATGTGCGCTCTGGAGGGACGTCGTCATCTTGGAGAGATTTCTCTGGAGAGACGGACATGGCGAGGACGGTGTGTAGTGGGAAATAAAGCAGGGAGAGAATTTATAGGGACCCATGGCCGGGCAGGAAGACCGAAAGACGGATCCGGCAACGCTTGTGCAGAAGAGAAACGCGTCGAGCGTCCGCCCAAATCGCTGCTTCGCGGCCAGATTCAAGTTCAGTGCGCCGATTCAAGATCTCGCGCTGTTGTGGCCTGTTTGTGTCTAAGGTGTGGTCAGGTGACTGATCAGTGCGTCTCTGCTCGTCGTGCTCGTCCTGTTCCCAGCATCTCAATACCCCCCCTCCGACGCCCCTCCTCATCGTCCACAACAGCGTCCAGCCACCCTCCGTCACCGCCAACAACTCGTCCACGTCGCCCCCCGCCCTCCGTCCCACATCCACGGCGCTCGTTCGACCCCCGTCTGCCCCCCCTCCCACCGGCCCTGCCGCTCTGCAAAGTCCCAATCTCCTCAACGATCCATCATGACAACCCATGGCCCCATCAACGGCGTCAAAGTCTCTCGTGCGTCCCCCTTTCCTCTCTTTCCCCCGTCTCTTCACATGCTCACCCGCTCCTTGTCTGTATATCGCATTTCCAATCTTCCCCATCATCCGTCCGTCTCACCCTTCATCGTCCCTCCAACTCCACTCCCACTTCTAATCGCCCACCATCGACCCCCCCTTTCCCCGGTCCATGCTCTCTCCAGCCATCGACGACCCCCACAAGGTCGTCAAGGTTATTGCCTCCGACGGCAAGTCTGGCGAGCAGAGAGATCTCACCTACACCAACTGCAAAGTCGTAGGCAACGGTTCCTTTGGCGTTGTCTTCCAGGCTAGAATCGTCGGCTCTTCCAGGGAGGCAGACGACATCGCCATCAAGAAAGTTTTACAAGACAAACGCTTCAAGGCAAGCCATACCGGATCTCGTTTCCCCCCCACCCTTTCATTTCCACTCAATCTTTTCTTCAGAACCGCGAACTTCAAATTATGAGACTTGTATCTCATCCCAACGTTGTCGACCTCAGAGCCTTCTTTTACTCCAACGGAGACAAGGTGGGTTTAACCATATCCTAAATCAGTTCATCTCTCAAAAAATGAAATCCAACAGAAGGACGAAGTCTACCTCAATCTCGTACTGGAATACGTCCCAGAGACCGTCTACCGTGCCAGCCGCCACTATGCAAAGCTCAAGCAACCCATGCCCATGCTCCAGATCAAATTGTACATGTACCAACTCCTTCGCTCTCTCGCCTATATCCACTCGGTCGGCATTTGCCATCGAGACATCAAACCGCAGAACCTTCTGCTCAACCCCGCCACCGGCATTCTCAAGCTCTGCGATTTTGGCTCTGCTAAGATTTTGGTATCTGGCGAGCCTAATGTTAGCTACATCTGTTCGAGATACTACCGTGCCCCCGAACTCATTTTTGGAGCTACCAACTATACGACCAACATTGGCAAGTGCAACCACAAAGAGATGGCCAAAAGCTGACCAAAAAGTCTGTTGCAGATATCTGGTCAACGGGATGCGTCATGGCGGAGCTGATGCTGGGGCAGCCCTTGTTCCCGGGAGAGAGTGGGATCGACCAATTGGTGGAGATTATCAAGGTGCTCGGAACACCTTCGCGCGAGCAAATCAAGACGATGAACCCCAATTATATGGAGCACAAGTTCCCCCAGATCAAGCCACATCCGTTCTCAAAAGTAAGTGGTGCTTGATGAGCGAAATGAGCTGATGATGATGAGGATGGTGTCAGGTGTTCCGGCCACGCACTGCGCCCGAGGCGATTGACCTAGTGTCGAAATTGTTGGAGTATACGCCAGGAGCACGTTTGAGTGCAGTGGAGGCGATGGTGCACCCGTTCTTTGACGAGCTGAGGCAAGAAGGCGCAAGAATGCCCAATGGCAAAGATTTCCCACCACTCTTCAATTTTACACGCGAGGGTGAGTGCAAAGAAAAGTATAGGTATGGCGTGCTGAAAAAAAGTATTGAGCAGAGTTGTCTGTACGACCCGACCTGATTCGACAACTGGTGCCGCCGCACTGCGAACCGGAGCTGGCCTCGCGGTCGATTGCGTTGGACAACTTTGTGCCCATACCGCTTGATCAGCTAAAGATCACGTTGGATTGAGCAAGACTAAGACTTGTTGTAAACCGCCTCTTTTTTTTCTTCTTTCTTTCTTTTCTTTGTGATTAGTTTGTTATATATCTTGAATTGAAATGGTGTTGTGATTTGAAATGGATGGCGACATGTGGCGTGAATTGAACGTAAGCTTGGCATATCGGCGACTTTTTTAATCGAGTTGCGGACCACGGACGACCACGACAATGGCCCCCAACACAAGCCAGAACTACGTCTGCGATACTCTCCCCGCTCCCCGCCTCGCCTCTGCCACCGATGTCCTCTCCTTCCACGACGAGGACCCGGCATTCGACGACGAATCCCAACACGCCGACGACGACGAATCCCCACACCACACCGACGGCTCCAGCTCCCCCCAGCCGCCCCCGCGCAAGCTTTGCGTCCGTCACCAGCGCATGGCCGACGAGGGCACCAATCTCAAACTCCAGCATGTATGTCCCCTCTTCTCTTCTTCTTCTCTTAATACTAATTCCCCCTAACAGTCGCTCGACGCGCTCCCGGTCGCCGAACGAGAGGCCGTCAATGCAGTCTGGTCCAACTTTTCCTCATCCTCGCATCCCCAGCGCGCCCTCATCCTCCAGGGTCTCCTCACCATGTGCTGCTTCTCCCAGCTCTCTCTCCTCACCGAGCAGCTCGCCCATCTCATCCGCATAGATCCCTTTGCCGTCCTCCCCCGCGAAGTCAGTCTCAAGATCCTCGGCTATCTCGACGCCACCTCCCTCTGCCGCGCTGCTCAGGTCACAAAGAGATGGAAGTGTCTGGCCGACGATAATATCCTCTGGCGCGGCATATGCGAGCAGCATATAGGCCAGAAATGCCATAAATGCGGCTGGGGTTTGCCCATCTTGGAGAAGAAGCGGGTGTATAGACCAAAGTCCAGATCACCGTGTCCTTCTCCCACCGCCCTCCCATCGTCGTCGTCGTCGTCGTCGTCTCCTTCTTCTTTGGCCGTCCCTACTCCGTCCTCCTCATCCTCGTCGCTCAAGCGCAGTGCAGCGAATACACCAGATCATGGCGCTCCCCCGCCGGCGAAACGCATGCGATCAGAGTCCCAGTCGCCTAAACCGCACGACACGGCGTTGCCGACTGTCCTCCAAGATCCATCATCGACGTTGCTCGCACCGGAATCGTCTCAGGAAATGGCGGGACCTTCTGTCACACGACCGTGGAAGGATGTCTACAGCGAGCGGATGGCAATCGAGAGGAACTGGCGCCGCGGCCGCTGTACTGTGCGCACTATCAAGGGTCACACCGACGGTGTGATGTGCCTGCAGTTCAACGAAACCTTAGCCCATCCCGCCTTCCCCGTGCTCATCACCGGATCCTACGACCGCACCGTCCGCGTCTGGAACATGGAGACCGGCCAAGAACTTCAGTGCATGAAGGGCCATACGCGCGCAGTCCGCGCCCTGCAGTTTGACGAAGTGAAGCTTATCACCGGGAGCATGGATTGCAGCATCAAAGTCTGGGATTGGCGGCGCGGGCAGTGCATCCGCACGCTCAACGGACACACCGAGGGCGTCGTCTGTCTCAACTATGACACGAACGTATTGGCGAGCGGCAGCGTGGACTCGACGATCAAGGTGTGGAATCTGCGCACGGGCGGCGCGTTTACGCTTCGCGGTCACTCGGACTGGGTTAACGCGGTGCAGCTGTGGGATTCAAATGGCCCCAGCACGTCGACGGGCGAAGCGTCTATTTTTGACGTCTCGTCGTCGTCGCCGTCGACGATGGGCAATGGGTCTTCGCAGATTGATCCTGGCAAGATGCTCTTCTCCGCCTCGGACGACGGCACCATCAAACTCTGGGATCTCAACCTCCGAACGTGTGTCCGCCAGTTCACCGGACACGTCGGTCAGGTACAGAGCATGAAGCTGCTCATGACCGACGAGTGTGACGAGGAGGAGGCAGACGAAGACGACACTACCCCTGCTCCTACCACACCCGATGCAGCCGAGCCCCAAAATCTCCTCGTCCCGAAACGAAAGAAACCGGTCCTGATATCTGGCAGTCTGGATAACACCATCAAACTCTGGGACATTGAAACAGGCAAAGCGACGCGGACGTACTTTGGGCATATCGAAGGCGTCTGGGGCGTTGCTAGCGATAAGATGCGGCTCGTCAGCGGCAGCCATGACCGTACGATCAAGGTAAGTTGTCAACTTCTTCTTTTGGCGCGTATTGAACTGGATTTAAAAAAAAAAAAACAGGTGTGGTCCAGAGAAAAAGGAAGCTGCACGGCTACCCTCGTAGGACACCAGGCCGCCGTCAGCTGTCTTGCCCTCGGCGAAGACAAGATCGTTTCTGGGAGCGACGACTGCACCATCAAAGTCTGGAGTTTTAGCGGATAAAAAAAAGGCGTTATCATGTAAAATTATTCTTCACTTTTATAAGACGTTTGGAGGAATATCCTAATCTCACATATGTATCATCACAAGTTATGTACAACATGCATTTGTATATTTTTCATTTTTTGCAATCTAAAAACTGGAAGAAAGAAACAAAAAAGTGTTCAGTACACAAGTACACACAAGGGTTGCTACATATATATATATATACTAATAAAATGGATGGTAGATGTTGATTACTTGTAGCGGATATCTTGCAATGGGTATCAAGATGATTATCTATCGAATAGGTATATAAGAACCGAAAGGAGAAAGAGCATAAAAAATATCTATAAATGTAACATGAGAGAGAGAAGCGATAGTCAGAGAAGTTGGCGTTCAAGTCTTGAATCCGAGACTTTTCAGTTGTGGTTTTCGCGTCTTAAAGTCCTGAATCTCTCGGGCTTCCAGCAACCTGCTTCGAACCATCAACTCGTCCTCCGAGGTGGGCGTCATTTTCAAATTTCGGAGCTGCGCTTCAAGGTAGTCGAGTTGACCTTGCTGCCGGTATTGTTCAAGACTAGGAGGTCGGTAGTGCACGACTTCTTTGATTCTGTCCATAAACTTGATGTACCGCTGGAAGTTGATCAGGGGTCGGCCGTCAACTTGCACGGTTATAGGATATCGCGAGAGCACCATGTTGAGCTCCTTTAGATGCACAGCTGTTGACAATCGTATGAGCTTGGAAAAAGCCAGGATGGGGAAAAAGACTAACGCAGCCAAGGAATGCAGTGATCACGATCTTCCACGCTCAATGCGTCATTCAAAGCACTTCGGTAGCCACGATGATTGGCCGTGGGGTTAATGATATCTTCCAGCGCCTCCAGCTTGCCTTGGATCTGGAATGTGAGCGCCGATTTCGTCAATTTGAGCCTTTCGATCGGGTCGGAGTGCAATGCAGACGCAATTGCAACAAGAGAGGAGAAGTTGCGCAGTTTCCTACATTCCTAGCAACAGATGTGGCGTTAACAAAAGCGATCATGGCGATGTGTGGTGTGTGTGTGTGTGCGCGCGCGACTCACTTGTGCGGTGTGAATGAAAAATTTAAGCACGTCGGCACGCTGATCCACGCGGTCGTAATGCAATATAGAATCTTTTACCCAGAAGACGATTCTATTATTGGTGATGTACGCGCCTTGGACATTGTTATATCCAGGGTGGCGCCGTAGGTGTGCGATATAGTCTGAAGGTAGAAGAACTTTATATTTGTCCCCTTCGAGGAGGGTAAGAGCGATGGCAAGGTCGTATGGCTTGATTTCGGAGGCTTTGAGCATCCGTCGCCCTGGGGAAAGTGGAGAAGAAGGAATATCAAGCTGCGCCTGAAGACTATACATGAGCGAAGGTCGTGAAAAAGTTAATATAGAAGGATGTCCCTCGTACCCTATTCTCGATCATCTGCAGAAGCTCTCTGGCCTTTTCGGACATGGTAGTCGAAGATTTCATGCGAATCGCAGATTCACAAAATGTCTTCATCTGCCAGCGCAATTGATGATCCACCAGCAGATTGCGGTTGGACAGCCAATATGTGATCACCATAAACGTACTGTTCGTCGTCAATGAGAAATGGACTATATGGATCTCTGGGATCTCTTTGGCTCACTTGTACTGCAGCGCGACTCTATCTTCCGGATGCACGCTGTCGTCCTTTTCTGCATCGTAGAACCGGCGAGATAAGATCCCAAAGAGATCTTCCGGCGTTGTAAAATCCGCGCAGGCCGTCAATAAGATATCTCTGTATTCGGTATCCTTTCGTGAACCTAAACATCGATGGTCAGATCTCGGTACGAGATGATATGTCAGATATCGTTACCAAAATTGGTGATCAAGCGTTGGACGAGCCCTTCCAAGGTCCCTGACCCAACTTCTCCAGTTTCCGAAAGATTCACGATGATACGACTATCTGTGACTGCCTCCCTTACTGGACCTGCGAGATGGGTGCTACTAGGATCAGTGGATGATAAACTTTTATTCGTCAAGGATCTGCTGCCACCGTATGAAGTTGTCCGTGTCGCGGGGAAATGCCGCCCCGTTGGAGCTGGTAAAGATGTCGAAATAGGTACTTCTAAATTTGCGCCAATAGAGGAAGACGACGACGACGAGTTTCCACGATGATGCAGCGTCGGCGCAGAGACGGCTGCCTGGTCAAAATCAAGTACTATGGCTGGACTCTGGAGTGTGCTCGAGAATGAATCGTGGCGAATGCTGCGTTTATCTGCTTGATTAGGCCAAAAGCCAACATTGATTCCAAGGGGCGATAGTTCATCGCTCTCGTGGATGTCCTGCGAAGCAGCAGATAGAAGAGTCATTCCTAATCTTGTTTCTGATTTCAGCGAAGAATTACTTGCTTCACTGGAAGAAGTTGATGGTCGACTACCGGTCTGACGAAGAGAAAAGCGACCGAATCTTGACGTCAAAGGGATTTTGTTATCTACTTCCAAATAGTTAGGCGGCCATGGAGTGAAGCTAAATCAGTGACCAGACCTGTCAACCCCCTGAATTCCATCATGTTTTTCTTGATCTCTTCAATTGGGGGTCGGGACTCTGGTTTCTTGTGCCAGCACTTTTGCAGAAGATGCCACATTTCGTCGGTGAGCCCTTGCTGAGTTGCATTTCGACCAGGATGCTTCGGAAGTTTTCCGTGGTCAAGCTCCCTTAGTACCGCAATGTCTCGCGATATATAGCTGAAAGGCACTTCCCCGCTTAGCAGCTCAAGACAAACCATGCCAAAGCTCCAGACATCCGAGTGAGTGGATACAGTTCCATGTTGCTGTAGAAGTTCTGGGGCGAACCACCGAGGGTTGATGTTGTTGGACGTTGTCATACCTTTCCCGCACTGTCAGCGAACTGCATGAGTAAGTCATTCGACATTTGCTCTTATGAACCCACATCTTCCAAAAATTTAGATAACCCGAAATCGGAAAGCGAAGCAATGCCATCTTTCGAAATCAGTACGTTTGCCTAAAGGCCCTTGATTAGTTCTAGATTTGGATGAACTGTGGCTCAGAATCATCATTGTACTTACTCCTCGAAGATCTCCGTGAACAATCCCTCGCTTGTGCAGATATTGGAGACCTGTTGCAATTACGGCTTAGTTTCATGCACAGGGGGATAATTGACCTGATAAATTACCAGATGCAACTTCTATTAAAAGTTTCATTCGATCCACAGTGGGAAATTTCTTGACATATGAGACCGCAGTACCGTTATCCATCCATGGACTCACCTATTCATGTATCAATATCAATTGAGACATGGTGTGCAAGCATTACACATACAGAATATAAATCTTCTCCCATATATATGACGCCGTATAGTGGGACAACATTCGGATTGTCCAGCTCTCTCCAAATGGATACTTCTCGTTGAAAGCGCTGGAAAATGTGTCAAGTATCGCCCTTGTTGTAAGGGATGATGATTATGGACCCACGCGTTGAACTTCCGGATTATTTGCAAGAGTCCGCGGGAGTCGCAGAGCAACCTTCCGATATCTACTTATCAGATCACGCAAACATCGATGTAATTCAAGCGTTGACTGACGGGTTCTCTGTCAAGCCATTGACCTGGACCGTCCGTTCAGAGATGAATATACGTGTATAGGTCCTTAGAAATTCTTACCTAAATATATGTCGTTGAACGAGCCTTTCGCGACCGTATTCTGTGAGCTTAAGGTAACCTGCCCAGATACTGGCCTCATGAATATGAAGATCAAGTGCTTGTAGACTCCGATAAATGCATACAATCAGTGAGGGGCGGAAGTTTTGAGGTCTTTTGATGCAACTCCCATAGCCCTGTCTTGAAGACCTCCCCCTCCGTCTTTTCCAGAGATGGGTCCATGAGTTCCTGATGTGGTCTCATAAGTTATCCGACCATAAAGGAAAGACTAAGGACATTGTCCATACAGTTTGAAGACTCTCCATCATCACTTCTACAGGCCTGGAATCCCGAGAGGATTGCATATTCAGCAGCGTTCGCATATCTTCTGTGCTTTGGACGATATGTTGGAGAAGATCCCTGATTTCAGCTTTGTCTCGTGCCTGGATGGCCTTCGATTCAAGTTGACCTCTGGTCATCTCCATATTCATTTGAATCTGCAGAAAGGTCATCAACGATAAGCAGAAAATAGATTTGGAGAAAACAACGAACGTTGAACTTCATCATAGCAGCATCGATGTCGCGATGTAGTCTGTCTATCCCATCTTTGATTTCTCTTTGGGAAAGAAAACTCTTTAGATGATTCCAGGAGCCCCATTCCTTGACCTTGCGGTTGGTGCGAAAAACAATGCTATAAAGACAAGAGAGTTAGTGAAGAGAAGATTGGATAGGTGGATGCGACGGACGCCTCGATTTCGTCAGCAATTTCTGCGACTTTGGAACCTTCCAGGCCTTCAGCGCCCTCTCGCAAAGACACCATCAAGCTCAGACAACGACCACTCATATCTGCACATTGTTGCTGATGGAGAACTCAATCAAAGGTGCTTCTTCAGCTAAACGAGTACATTGCGCTAACCTTGTATACTTTAACGTTTGCAATTCCTTGATATGTTATTTGCACTACAAAGAAAGATTAGCGGAGGCGATCCAAGACAGACGAAGCGGTTAACGCACACAAGTCCACACCTGCACCGAGGAACGGGACGCCCGAGAGGTGGGCAAGGAGGGCTAAATCCATAGCGGTGGGGTATAATGGAAGGGAAGAAGCATGACAATATAATTGTTCGTTGAGCGTCTAAGCAGTGCAGATAAGGCACCGCGTTGGCTCCAGCCGAATCTTGTGTTTTCTGCTTCATTGTTATTTGATCGGTAGCGTGGCCGAGTTGGTCTAAGGCGTTGGATTTAAGTTCTTCTTGATTCCCAATGGGCGTGAGTCCGCGCGAGTTCGAACCTCGCCGCTACCAATTTGTGTTTTTTTTCTTTAAAATATATATCTTAGATACATTTTGACTGAGAGCATATTAATGTGACAGCATTTTAATTTTTTGCATTGGCAGTTGTATTCTTCTATATAATTTCCAATTTGTGGATACTCTACAGTATTTAAATCTTTCCCAAAGTCATCCTGTCATTTAGAAGATCTAAGAAACAAGGTCAGCACGAGGAGATCCATGTAGGATTCTACCTACCTCGCTGATGCTATCATGACCGCCTGGCCCTTGCCTGACCCTGATTCCACAAGTGAACAACAAGCATTTGATCTTGGCAATACAACCTACCGGCGAGTGGGCTTGAAATCGGTGGGTTCTTCTGAATCCCAAAAGTTGGACAAGCTGCTGCTCCCTCCAGGGTTTTCACGGACACGGCTGGAGGACGACATTATAATAAAATGCCTGTCATAATTGAATGGTTCCTCACCGGGTGGGTTTATTTGATGAAGGGAAGTTTATCCCACTTTCCTCTTCTTCGTCGACCTGTTGAGCTTCTCCGGCCGCAGTTGAGGGATTGATGGGAGCTGCATCCTGCAATAAAATTGCTCTACATCAATAGGACTTAGAACTGATCGACCTTGAGAGCCCATACCTGAGCAACAGTGCCTCTGGGCGGAGCCAGAGCCAGAGCGTCCCCTTCATCTCCTGATGCGAAGATGTTGGTGTGAGGACCGCCAGGGACAGTTCTAACGCGCCTGGAAGGAATAAAGTCATTGCCCGGAGGAATAGGAGCATCTAACATATTGTTCAGAATATTATTCAGGAAAGAAGGTGACAGAGGCCGCATATACCGGATTCGGCATTCTCAGCACTGGTATTGCTCGAGTTTTCCGATAATCTACCAAATTTCGCGTAGCCTACGGACCTATATCAAGTTTGCTGTTCTTCGAGAGAGTCATAGCATATAACGCACGGGGTAGTTTGCTAATATTGCTAAAGTTAGTGTCGACGGTGGTCCCGGTATATCTGAAGGAGCCGTGTTAGAATTAAGATATTCTAGAGATAGGGACTACGAACTTGAGAAATTCGATCAATGAGCGTTTCGTAAAGACGATGCCGGTGCTGTCCCAATCCAGCATGCCTACGATTGTGATTTAGACATTGAAAGAACTCAGCAAGGACATTCACTCACCGAGGTTGGCAGGCCAATCTCGTTCTTTGGACATGTCAATGACATTCGATGGAGTGAAGCTGGAGAGCAAATTTAAATTTAAAAAAGAGATCAAGAGACAATAAGGTGCATACGTTGATGACATATTGGACTGGAATATTGGTATGAAAGGAAGGAGTTGAACGTTGAACAGTCGTTGCTTTTGGTTGCCAAGTGCTACGACGATCACGAGATCGCGCGACTTTGACGCGAATCGAGGCGTGCAGTCCCGACGATGCAGCACCTTATGTCCTTGCAGATTCGGTCTCGGGCAGTAAAGCCTTGCATTGCAAGGCTTATAGCCACTAGCAGCACTCAACATCCTTCAACTGCATATACACACCTGTCGAGAACCCATGGAAGTGCCACCCACGCAACACCCACGGATTTGACAGCGTCTCAGAGACATGCGCTTGAGAGTGCTCTTCGTGTTGACCAGGCAGGAGAAATTGCTGCCAATTACATTTACAAAGGCCAATTGGCAATCTTGGGCCGCGATAAAGAACTAGGACCCCTTATACAAGCAAGTCTCTGCAGTGCCTGAGTGTTCACGTATTCTCTGAACATACAATTACAGGATATGTGGGATCAGGAGAAAAAACACCTGGCCGTCATGGACAAGTTACAACTTCAGCACAATGTTAGACCGACTGTGCTGTCGGAGATTGCCAAAGTCGCGGGATTTGGGTTGGGAGCTGTGACTGCGTTGATGGGGAAAGAGGCGGCAATGGCATGTACAGAAGCTGTTGAGACTGTCATTGGAGAGCATTACGACGAGTACGTAGCCATCCATTCTATGGGTAAACTTGAATTCACACCCGTCCCTTCTCCAGCCAACTCAAAGAACTCGATTCATTTGCATCTAAGCATCCCAGTCTTCCTCTCCTCAAAGGTATCATACGTGAATTCAGGGATGATGAACTTGAGCATCTAGATATTGCGGTTGACCATTTTTCACAACGAGCACCCGCTCACGCGCTTCTGAGTAGTGTAGTTGGGGGAGGTTGCAAGATTGCCATTGAATTATGCAAAAGGATATAAGAGCTCTTGTCATTTTTCCGGTTACAAGTCTATTGTTCTGGGTGTGTACGCAAGGACTCGCCCTTCAACTTTCCTGTAAAGTTCCATCGTTGCTGGGATCGGAAAGCTTCAGAAACAGGATGGGTGAGAGAGTAAAACTGCGACGCACATAGGACTTATCTGCGATGTAGTACAACGTCGCAGGGATAACAACAAAGCCTAGAATGGCGGTGCGGACCGTACGGTTGGTCCAGCGGAAGTGGAGATAGGCCTCCTCCCGCTAAAGAAATAGGTGAGATAGGTTTCGGAGCCGAGAGCAGGAGGACATACCATGGTGTTGAAGCGCTCAATGGCGGGATCGACCTAGAGAAAAGGATGGACAAAAGATGGATGGCAAAGGAGCAGAGTGCGTACTTTAACAGGTCCTATGAGCAACCGATTAGCATGGCAGAGGAGAAAGGGGAGGGACGGAGAGACTGACCGTGGCCCATTGTGTGTAGTTCGGAGTAAAGAGGTAGTTTGTTTATTCTTTGTTTGTCTTGTTTCTTGCCTCTCTCCATCATCATGGCCTACCACCGCGAATGGGACAAGGGAAAGGATTCCTGGGAGGATCCCTATTCCTGGGCTCCTCAGGACTCCAGGGGACATGTCAGAGAAAGAGAGGAAGACTACTATGCCGATGGCAAGAGGCGCAAGTTCAACAACGGCGTACGTCCTTCATTTTGTCGTCCTCGCTGTGCGCTTATTTTCACATTTTCAGGGCTACGACGGCGCCCACAACTATGAAGACAACTCCTACAACAGACAGCAGCAATTTGATTGGACCCAGGACTATGGCCAGGACGACCGCTCGCGGGGAGGTGCAGGGGGATTTGCCAAGAAGCGTCTCGTACCCTCCGAGCCGAGTCCCCATGTCATTTTCCTTGGGTTGGATCCTGATTTTACTGAGGCCGATGTCTGTCGACTCCCATGTTCTTGACTCATTTTTACCCGAGACTGAAGTCACTTCCTACCCAGCTTCAGGCGTACCTCGTTTCCAACGGCTGCAGCGTGGAAACCGTGACAATTATCCGAGAAAGATTATCAGGCACTTGCACCTTTGTATCTGCTCCTGCACATGCATTAACGTACTTCGCCGTTGGATTTTATAAGGTTCTTCGAAAGGCTTCGGCTTCGCTCAATTTACGACCGTCGAACATGCTCGCGCATTCGTGGACCCGTTGTTCCCGTTCATACAAATGCCGCCTCCTGCCTCCCATGGGGCTTCCGCGACTGCAAATTTTTACAAGGCTCTAGAGACTGGCGCTCCACATAATGGTCGAAGAGTCAAAATTGATTATTCTCAAAGTGCTATGCCACATGACAAAGGCCGGCTCAATCGGGCAAATATGAACGATGGCACCCGCGACATTGGCAATTCGCAAAGTGCAGTCCTTCTCTTCCGAGGACTAGATCCACTATCTGGTCCTCAAGCCATATACCAAGCCATGTTGTCTTCGTCGGGCCCAGGGAAGGAAGGCGCCAAAGGAATGCGGCGTATCATCCTCATCAAAGACAAAGTCACCATGGCCAGTTTTTGTTTTGCATTTGTCGAATTCGTTGACGTTCAGGTAAGTGGACCCACGAATCAAAGCTCGCGAATCTTAAATACTGAAGTGCAATGCAGTCTGCATCCGCCGTTCTAGCTGCAACCATGTCCCCAACTATACATCCTTCCGGGTTCCGGATATCAGATCGCCCCGTTGCAGCATCCTTTGCACACCCTTATTCGTTCCAGCCTGTCACCGATTTCCTCTCTAGAGATGAATCCTGTCTTGCTTCTACCATGAGCCTTGGAGGAATGGAGGGTGCCTGGGTTAGGTACTGGGACGAGTCCTCCACCGTCGCTCTGCTTGAATTTAAAGTGGAGGAACCAGTACAACCCATTGTGCAAGCTAAAGAGAAGGAGAAGAAGAAGAAACCTAAAGGTGTCCAGATTTTTTCGCTTGTGACCATGATGTTTGATTTACCCCGCATCTATAGGAGACGCAGACGGTCATGCTAAGGCTGGATCATCGGCACCCTCAACATTACCTGTATCAGACAAACCCGTCACTTTGAGCTTCAGCAAAGGTCCTGTGAAGGCAGTGACGGGTTCTGTCAAAGCGATGGGCTTTTCTTTGGACGACTCTGCTAACGAAGATACGTTAGAAGATGTCGGATCCGAACCCAATAAACGTACGTTTATCTCCCTTAATTTACTGATCGCTCACTTATTTGAGGTGACAGCGATTGTTGTTAAGAAGGTCGCTCCTCTTATATCGAGTAAGAAGGTTTGCAGTTCTTAGTTATTTTTTTTCTTACATTCAGAACTCACTCGCGTCCACGCACTTGTAGACTGTCAACAATATCAACAAATGGAACCAGGTACAAGAAGAACTTTCACACGATAGCGCAGCTGCTACAGTAAATCGCTCTTGTTGTTTGCGTGAGGCGTACTCATCACTTTTCGATTAAGGCCCCTGTCAAGGAACTGCAAACCCCTGTCGCATCAACCAGCAAAGTTCTTGCAAAGCTCTCCCCTGACCCGGAATCCGAATTTGAGTTTTCCGACACCGTATCTCTAATGTGCTTGTTATGCGCGAGGCAATTCAAGACATTAGATGTGTTGAAACGACATAACAAAGAGTCAGATTTGCATAAGGTATATATATGTATTCAGTTGCTTTTCAAGCTCTTCAATAACGATATCACAGAAAAATTACAGGGATTCAAATCTCCGGGAAATTGCCAAGCAGAAAGTAGCTGCACGGCTAGCTGCAGTCGCTTCAGAACAGCCCAAATACCGTGATCGTGCTTCTGAAAGAAGAACGCTATTCAACCAGCCAGATGTTCCATTGCCTGAAAAAGATGCCTTTTTTATGAAGAAACGGCTTGTCGAGACGGTCAAAGTAGCTGTAGCTCCAAGTCCTCCTCCAGCTGCACCGGGAAAGGACGAGAGTAACGTAGGGAACAAACTCCTGAAAATCATGGGTTGGAAAGAGGGCACAGGGTTGGGATCGGAAGCAGATGGAAGGGTTAATCCTGTGTGCGTAATTGCTCTTTCTTTCGGTCTCCTCATTGCTCAATTTCCGTCCGGGTTAGTGAAACTGCCGTATATGCTCCTGGCGTAGGTCTAGGTGCTAGCAAGGGTAAAGACTTGGGAAAATATGCAGAAGGCTTTGGCAGCTATGTTCATATGGCGCAAGATTCGGTCAGTGCTGTCGCTTCACGAAATGATCAACCATTCTGAATCAGTTGCTGCATCTATAGGCTCGAGAGCGCTACGAAACTTCGTGAAACTGTTTTGTTCTGTTTGCTATTTATTGTTTTCATTATCTAGTTCATTCTCTGCCATTCTGTTTAGCTAGTTTCTGGAATAGCATTCGTTACTTGCCCTCAAATGAATCTTTTTAGATGGAACTGCTGGCAGAAAATAAGGTGAATTACGTCGCATATGTACTTAGTCTATCTGAATTTCAACTGGCTGTTGATACGTGATTGTCAAAGGAGTGTGGTTTGAGCGTCAGCAGTTGGTACAAGTCAAGTTCATCATATGAAGATTGTCAAGGCAAACCCTGCAGCAGCAACCGTGAATTCCATCCACTGAGCAGTTATGCCGGTTGCCCCACTTGTCGTTTTGCTCGTTTCCGTAGCAGCTGCATTGTTCGCAGTAGTTGTTGATGCCTTCTGAGTTTGTGAAGAAACCGGAACAGTCAGCGTGGACGACACGACTGCTGACGTGGACGAAATAGAGGCCGTGGCGGTGCCTTCCTCAACATCGAAATAAGTACCCTAAAGAAAGATTATAATCATCTGTCTGTGAGAATGATTTCGAACTACGTACAGCAACAAGAGCGCCTAATCCGCTATCCTGAAAATGAAAATATGTCAAAGTCTTCGAGATCTTCCTTACGAAAGCCGCTGACCTTGACATAACCGTTGAAATCAAAGGGGGTGACCCCCATGTTTGGCTGAGAGAAAGCCGTAGGAGCTTTGAAGGTGGACGGCTGGGAGTATAAGAGTACAACATAACTGAAGCACACATGAGTCGGTGTTTGGGATGAGTATGGAATTGCTTACCGATGAGGGCCACTCCCCGCAGCGGGCCAGGGTCCAGCGTACGAAGTAATCGCAACGGCAGAGGAATTGGAAACAGTGGATCCTGCATTCAGCATGCATGAATAACGCGCAAATAGACCAGAACACTTTTACGCACCGTTAATCGTTACCCCATTGACTAGCCAGTGACGATTTTGCCCTTCCGGAAGTTTGCTGCCAACGACATCAGCATCTACCATTGCTAATGTGTAGTTGCCCGTCAAAGACACGGATGTGTCTTGTGGCGTTACGGTGACAGTCGGGGTAGGCGAAACCTCTATCATGGTATGCAATTTGTAAGATTGGAAAGAAAAAACCGAGCAGTACGTACGTTCTTTTGCGAACAGTTGACCAGGCTTCACTTCACCCACACCTAGACAGTTTTCTATGAGTTTCTTGTGCTAAACATATGATTGGAATTCGTAACTACCTGGAAAATTAAGCGAGAGGAACGCCGATGGATTGAACGATGCCAAAAGGTCTGGAACAATAGCGGATTGACTGAAATGAGCTTTGATTCCTTCTATTTCGAGGGCTGTCTGAGACGCGACAAAGGGGACAAGGGCGAGAGTTGCAAAAAAGGAAAGGGAAAACATGGTTAGGATGACAATTGTAAAGAATATATATAGGTGGTGGATTCGAACTTCGGATCAAGCTTTGGAACTTGTTTGCTTGTGTGTTAGAAAGCTTGCGCAAGCCACCTAAGGTTCCCACCTATTCGCCGCTTATCAACGGGCATGTTGACATCAGTCCGCGCCCGTTATTAAGCGAGCTTTTTTGCCCGAATCTCTTACCCGTGGAGAGTCCCGCTCGTTAATTATTGGACTAAGGACTTAGCCATCTCCGCTGTCTCCCACCACATCACGTGGGTTATTGACGCATCGCGCGACGCATATGCGTTGGAGCAGAGAATGGTCTGTATCTCAGGCTGTCCTCCTTCGCTCCTCTCGTAAATTGGCACATAGTTTAATATAGTGTATGGTAATATGTCTGTGACTTTATTTATGGAAAATATATGGAGTTGAACCAAGGGGGGACCAAGATTTCAAAGTGCCATATCGGGTCAGTTTTTTTTTTAAGGGTACCTTGGGTCGAACTAACTAACTACCGTGAGAGCTACCTACCATATTTGGAATATGATGTCATCTTTTCGTCATTTGAAATTACCCCGCGCCCAGCGGCAAACTCCGTTCAACCTGCTCAAGGACCCCGGACAATAGCATGGGAGGCCCGATGCCAGTCCGGACAAAATTTGGGCATTTTGGCCCCCCAGGCCCGGGGCAAGTCCGGACAAAAATGGGTAAAAAACCTTGCCAAGTTTGATCCACTTTCCGGACATTCTTTTCGAGTAGAGCTCATAGGTTCATCTGTATTCCGGACAAAAATTGGTGTAGGATCGAACTAGCAACAACAATAACAATTTGACCGATCTGACCACTACACCATAGAGCTCGAGGGGAACAAAATGTAAGACAGCAATACCAATAGTATGTACTCCTATTGAAACATATGTAACTCAACAACAATTTGCGCCTCAATGAGTATTCCCAAGGGGCCTTCAACGGAGAATTCCGAAAGATCAACCCTCCGGAGGGGGTCGTGGGATGATTGACCCCTTGGGACGCGGGAACGCTTGGCGGGTACGCATCAGCGAGGGCGTTGCGAGGACATGTTGAGCGCATGCGGGTTGGAAGTCACATAGAGCACACGATTCACGGTGGGGACGCTTGATATTCAAAGAAGTATGTAGCCCAAGTGTTTGAGTAACACTTAGCACTCAGTATCCACTGGCACTGTGCACATACTTCCAAGGGTACAAATGCATGCATATAGCTTGGGGTAACATTTTGCCAACAATGTCAGTCATAGTATGCAATAAATTCATAAAAATTTCAGGCATAATCATGACTTGTCACTCATCGCTTAGTTGCAGCTGCGCAATGCCTCAAGCTACGAGTGTATGAGGCAGTATCCACCAGCACTGATCATCGACCAACGACAGAGTCCCCCAACCACGAACAAATCAGTAATTAATGTTGAGAAGGAATACTGCGCTCATCTCGAGGCACCTTCCTCTGAGTTATGTAATATATTATCTACGTTTAGTGTTATGTGGTGGTATCTGAATCTGTCTCTCAAACTTTCTCATTATTGGATTGAAAGCATGATACTCAAATACATGCAGTGCTTCACTGTGCTTGCCAGTGCGCGCAGTGATGTGCGGGAGGATAAGACCTTGCCTAGCTTGCCAGGCTACTATAATTTGTCTAGTAAGGTGTTATGCTACAGAACCCATTGTATAATTTCCCCCAAATTGAA